>OOFE01010024.1:2285-12349 GCA_900323365.1 Monocentris japonica | reverse complement strand
AAGAATAAGAAAATAAATGTAGAAATATAATGAGAATAAATAAAAGAATAAATAATTAAATAAAAAAATGTGGAAACATAAAGAGAAATAACAAAATATAAAAGAATATTTTTTTCTCCCTATTTTTGCTTTTCCCTATTGCTTTTGCTTTTCCCTATTGCTTTTGCTTTTCCCTATTGCTTTTGCTTTTCCCTATTGCTTTTGCTATTCCTTGAAGGGCCAAGCTGTCAATCAACTGGCTTTGGGCCCTGCCGAATAATGCATCCACCTTTCAACATCTCTTGTAGTGTTCCTACTGTCAAAAGATTTTCACAGCACAGAAGTCGTATTTCCTAGATTTTAAAATCAAATTTTCTTAGTGGGCTATGTAACTCTATTACTTTTGTAGCCTTAGTTCTGGAGCATTTCTACTCTAAGACTCTAATTTTGTAAGAAGTATATTTGGTTGTTTGTTGGCTTTTATTTTGAAGTATTCCTGGAAGAGATTCTTGCTCCTTAACTCTGGTGTAAAACTGCATCTCTGGCTCGAGATTAAACCCTGTGTTTTATTGTATACTACACTTATTTGTATACTGCACTTGGATCCAAGCTAAAAGAAGAATTATATAAACTACACAATAAACAAGGGTTACACTTGATGAGAGAGTTTAGTTTTTAATGAGTTCCTCCATATCGGCACCAAACACTGAATTGGTACACAATTTAGCCAGAAATAATCTATAACAACTTCGATTTAGCAACCAGCACACATGTAATAACAATACAGATTAAGTAGCGTGGCTTATGAATTGTTGAAAGTGTAAATGTCATACATGTGACCCTGTCTATTTTCACAGAACGCTATGGATGTGATGTTGTATGATCGATTTTTATTAGATTTTGTTTCATGTTGACTATATATCGTTATTGATGAATAACAGTGAAGGTTAGTACTAGTATAAAAATAAAAAGAATTCTCTTCACAAAACATTATAGCCCCCAGTGTGACCGCTGGCTTGTAGTTAAACCAATGTTCCGCAGTGTGCATGCACATCTCAGCGTGCACCGGCGCACACATATAGGAAGCAAATCCTTTCCTTCCTTCGTGATTCAAACCGCTTTCCCGATTCAAACCGCTACCACATTCACACTACGCATGCACAAGACACGTCGCGTCTACTTCCTGTTGTCCGTGCTAAAAGGCTCCCGTCAAAGCAGGATTCATGTGTGCAGGAATTGACTACTCAGCCTGGGCAGGAAGGCCTGCCCAAAGCCAGTTGATTGACAGCTTGGCCTTGAAAAGCAAAAGCAATAGGGAAAAGAATAAGGAAAAATAAAGGGATAAAATAAATAAATGAACAAAAAAATGTGAAAATAAATGAAAATGCTTATATTATTCTTTTATATTTTGTTATTTCTCTTTATATTTCCACATTTTTTTATTTACTTATTTATTCTTTTATTTATTCCTCATTATATTTCCACATTTATTTTCTTATTCTTTTAAAGATTTATTCTTTTTTATGGCACTCCTATGACAGACTTCGCCATCACGCAATGACCGCGAAAGTCAGATTCCGGTAGGTAGCCTATGGTGTCCCACCTACAGAGAATGATTGACGTCCTAACTGAAGACATGCCTTGATGAGAGGACTGACAGATTGCATTTTCATTTTCATTGTGACACCAAAGGAGCGTGGTGAGATGTAAATGTAAATGCTGTTTCGCTTATTGCATTTGAATATTGTCCACTGTACAGCAGGTTAAGTCTTTGAAAATGAAATGTCAAATGCTGTTTTCATTTTCATTTCATTTTTCAAATTGTTAGAAAATTGCATTTTATTTTAATTGTGACTTAAATATTGCTTGCGTAAAGGGAAAATCAGGTGACATTGTTTCTATTGTATTTTAATTTTCAAATTTGAATTAACATTTGAATATTGTCCACTGTACAGCGGGATACACTTTGAAAATTAAATGTCAAACAGCTTTTCCATTTTCATTTTAATATGGTCATTGAACGCCCATACCAGTATGTGAAAATGAAAATGCAAATTGGATTATGACATTTTCATTTTCATTTTTACTCAAATAGCACATACATATGTGGGAAATGATAATGCTATTGTGGAATTACATTTTCATTTTCAAGTTTACATTATCATTTTCATAAAGTCCCCTATGGGCTTCCATACTTTGGGGAGACTCAAAGGCACACACCTTAACTAGAACAAATGTGTTTGAAACAAAAACAGATGTGTCCCCCCTAAATCAGACCTGAGCAGCATTTCACCATTAAGTATGAAGGCCTGCAGTGTGAACATAGCCACAGAGATGGAGAGAGTCCAATAGAGTCGGATAGGATATCACAAAAAGTTTTAAAATATGCTTGACAAAGCTGAATTGGACCCAGCAGGATTACTTTGTATATGTAATCGTCTAAATAATACTGACTACTTGCACAAAATTATAATCAGTAATATAATCCATTGGGTATGTCAACTGTACTTTTCTTCTTGGCCTGTAAATTCTACAGAATTCAAAGTTAAATGTAGAATCTATTACAATTTTCAGCCTGTAATTTGATTAATTTTATAATCGTTTATAACAATGAATTAACAGTTGGAATCTGATAAGTAAATAAATTGCATGTAAATCTCTTACTCCACAATGTGTGCCAACAAGTGACACAAGTCAGCAACTGCACAGTACTACAATAATAAGGAGGGCAAGACATATTTTTACAAATACATTTTTTGACCCTGAATATATATGAATATGTATAAATATGTCTACAGCTCAAAAAACATGACTTAATGTTTAAAATCTCTTTAACAAACCCAGTAGCAGGATGGCAGTATTTCATCAACAGAGGGCGCCATAGTTTAATTACCGACAGTATTTGTTCTTTATGCTTTTGTTGATTGTGAAATTCTTGAACCTGCAGGTATGGGACGATGGTTTGGCCAGGTCTGCTGAAGCCTGGGCTGCTACCTGTCTGTGGGAGCATGGACCTGCTTACCTGCTGCAGTTCTATGGACAGAACTTGTCTGTCAGGACGGGAGGGTTGGTAGAACACACTCACACACACACACACACACACACGGCACATGGCGACATTAAAGATGCCTTGAAAATCACATTTCCCGATCTCATCTTCTCATCCAGTCTACTTCCTGGTTTAGCTATTGTCACCAATACCTGAATGCTCTTATTCGCTGACTGTTAGTTGTTAGTTGTTAGTTAGTTGACTATAGTTAATGACAGACAGCTAGAAGCTTGTCAAACTAGCTAAAATCGCAATGTTTTCATTCTGGATTTTTGATGGGTGCCAAAGTTCCAACACTGGACATTTTCAGTTTAGTGTAGAATCTGATCAAAATATGACATTAGAATCAGTTAAGGTAAAGGGCTTCCAATAGACAACCGGTATAGTCCAAGAGGTTACATCTCATAGTCTATCGTCCAGACAGTGAGATTCAGTTTATGTCCCCAAAACCGACCCTCCATTCTCTCTTTACCGCAGCTACCGCTCCATTCTGCAGCTTGTCAAGCCGTGGCATGATGAGGTGAACGACTACGTCTTCCCCTACCCTCGCTTCTGTAACCCCAGATGCCCCATGCACTGCTACGGGCCCATGTGCACACACTACACACAGGTGAGGAGGTCATCGCCAGTCTCCGAGTGTGTGACAAACACACTCTTGCCTCTTTGTGTCTCTGTGACTTTGTCCACAGAGATATCGCCACTGCTGCTCAGTACGGAGTCATGAGACAAAACCTGCTCAGCAGAGCTATTGGACAGATCGATAGATATCCCATCCCCTTGATCTCGAGGGGCTTATGTCGCAGTCTTCTGAGTTTTCCCCCAAGAGTGTTTCCAACTCCCCTCCAAGTAAAGTAGCTATTGGCTGCTGAAAAAGGCACTAGAAGTTGTCATATGATGTCATTTGCGTATGCCTATATTTACTACCTCAGTCCTGCTCTCCCTAACCCTTTTGTGACTCATTGTAATCAAGTGCAAAGACAACCGTTCAATGCTAATAATTAGTAAGAGTGCTTTTTTTCTTTGTTGTAGATGGTGTGGGCGTCCACCACCAGAGTGGGCTGTGCTGTCCAGACCTGCTATAACATGCTAGTGTGGGGAGCTCTGTGGAGAGAGGCCACTTTCCTCGTCTGCAACTACTCACCAAAGTATGTTTGCGCATAGACTGTACGAACTCCTTTTTCTCATTTCTCTCTTTTTCTTCTTTCTCTGACATACTCGAAAAACCACAAATGCCATGAAAACAATGTAAAAATAGTAGTTGTAGATAGTTGAGATAGTACTTTATCACTCACAGCCACAGAACAGGATACATCAGATATTCTCCAGTATTTATTTGGAAGTCAAGAGGCTGTGTGGTCGTCTACTCCTATGTCCTATCCATCTATCCATCTATCCAACAAGATTTTGCATTTTTTTCTGCACACCACTATTGTGTGGTTGTTTTTTCACTCAAAATGACAATGTAATGAAATGTTAAATTATGAATGCTTTATTCCTGTAGCACGAGGAATGATCATACCAAAATAAAATGTAAGTGAAAATGAAAATTGAAAATAAAAAGAACTGAAAAAGGCAATTTGAAAATGCAAAGTGAAACAGAACACGATACACCGATCAGCCGTAACATTAAAACCACCTGACTAATATTGTGTAGGTCCCCTTCGTGCCGACAAAACAGCTCTGACCCGTGGAGGCAAGGACTCCATAAGACCTCTGAAGGTATAATATCTTGTCAATCATCAGTCATTGTTCTACTTTAATGGACTTTTGGTGGTAAATGATGTTAGATACAGGTACTTCACCATAGCTTTTTAAATTTCACTTTTACAATTTATTTTGGTATGACCATCCCTAGGGCTACAGTAAAGAAATAAAGGCGAGAAACAACAAACAAGCTGTAATTATGTAGTTTTCCTTTTTCCTGGAACTCCCTAGTAGGAGGTGCCGTGATGACATTTCTACCCGTGGTGACGTTTCTACTTGCGGTGATGAAAAACATCTCTATCTGCGGCATTGGCGTTTCTCACCAATGCCGACACACTGTACAGACTGCATTTCCACCTGGCTGACTCTGACTCGGTTCCCATCACAATGCTCTGTGTGTTTACATCTGCCGTTGCCATGCATTTTGCCTTATCCAGATATGGTATCCAGGAACAGATGGCTTTTAAAAACCAGGTGTAAATGGCGTCGATGATGTATGAAAACCCCAGAATGGGTGCCACATCTGAAATATCGGCACACCTGACGGCGACACCAATTGCATGCTCCAAGAGGCTTACATCCCTCATTTTCCTTTTGTAACATTCAATCAAATGATAACCAAATCCCACGACGCCAGTCTTCCTGCTCTATGTAACAAACCAGGTCCACATGACTCACTCTCATTTTAGTGAAAAGGGTTTCATTTAACAGATAATAGTGGTTTTTTTTTCTCCTCACCAGGGGAAACTGGATCGGAGAGGCCCCGTACCGAGTGGGTATTCCTTGTTCAGCCTGTCCATCCAGCTACGAAGGCTCCTGCAGCAACAACATGTGCTACCCATCCGTCCAGTCCAACTACATGAATTGGTTCAAGTAAATAGAGAGTGGCGAATAGTAGCCATGGTTGGGAAACAACAGCTTGCATGTAACTGGATTACAGTAGTCCTATTGGTAATTGTAATCTGTTGAAGTGCCTGATAAAGTGATCAGATGACAGATGAAAAACAGAGGTAAGTAGCTGTCAGATTACACAAACAAATTTAGCTTTATGGTTTAAATAATGGCTGCTAATGTTAGTTAGATTCTGAGTTCACCCACATTTCTAGACTGACATAAATGATCTATGACATAAATTCAGCCTATACATCATATTATTTACTAACAAACAGGTGTGAGTTATATGCAGATAGGGAAACACTGAAAATGTGATTTTATTTCTTCATGATGATCACTGACTGGAGGACAGTTTTTGTAGTTATCACTACATCACTACACTACATATTCAAGATGTGATCGAATCCTGAAAGTCGGTGCTATTATAAGCTGCCCAGTCCGGTTTCCTGTCATGCTATTTACGGGAAAAATGCTACTTGCCAGGGCGAGGCTGCTGATCAACATTGCCAAGGGAGATTTTTTTTTCTCAGCATTGTTGCATTGAATATATGGTGCTTCTTGTTGCCAGGAAAGTTTTAGTTCAGCTTGACCCTGGGTGGTATTATGTATCCCGTAGCTGGGAATGTTGCCCGTTTACACGGCCCAAAAAAGGCCTTGCATATCACAGCCTTAAGGGAAAAACACATCACTGGTTGAAAGCATAGAGGTGCCACGTATCTTGACATCACATTTTTTACTCATTTTATACAGTGCCAGGTCAAGCTACATTTTGACAGGTGCTTAAACCAGAACTTAAAGCAATGTTTCACTTGGGTAGAACATTTTTCCTTTTCAGAGTCTGATTTTTAGATGGTTACGGCTCCCTGTGAGGGACAATGTTCTACCAAAAGCGAAATATGGCTTTAAGTCTGTTGTACTGATGCAGCGTTACACAAGCCACTGTTATTGTCAAATCTAACGTGAGATAAGAGTTTTTCTTTCTTCCATTGTTTCTTTGGTCAAGTTATTGTCTTGTTTTTCTATATGTACCCTATACCGCCATTTTGTATTAAATACTGTATAAATAAACAGAAACCCTACTTCAAATCAGTTCACCACACATTACAAAAAAAACATAAACTTCAGGGATAATTTAAAGTCTTGTGTTCTATACAGGAAAATAAAGAGACAGCTTCCGCTCCCTTTGTTGTAGTTCTATGGTTGTAACACTAGATGGAGGCATTTAGCTATCTGGATTTCAGTCAAGCTCCAGGGAGAAGAAGAAGAAGAACTGGTTGATGAATCAACTTTATTTGGCACTAACACATGCAGTGAATTTGTCGCATACCTCTGACTAGATATACACACATCACCCCACACACATGCACTTCAGGTCAGAGGACAGCACAGGCGTCAGCTATTGGACAGCGCGCCTGGAGCAGTTGGGGGTTAAGTGCCTTGCTCAAGGGCACTTCTGCAGTGTTGGTGGGCACTGTAGCTGTGGCACCAGTCATATTTCAATCACCAGCTCACAGCTGGAATACAACCTCCTGGTGGTGCCGGTGATGGGTCGGTCTCTCTAACCGCTAGGCCAACCTGCCGCCCCAGAATGGAGACAGGACAGGAGGGAGTGAAAATAGAAATAGCAAGAGGCGAAAAGAGTCAGATAATGGGAAAGAAAAAGAGAATAAAGGGTATGGAGAGAGGGCACCCTCGCAGGATGACCCTTTGAACGGGCGAGGCTTGAATAGATTGGAATGGAAGGTGTGAATTGGCCAGTCACCGGTAACAATGGATATTGTATTCTCCGGGCGAGAGGAAGGCAAATGAGTCAGAAATAATTTCATGTGCAGCTAAGCTTGAACACTGCAAATTGAACTGCACCGAAAAAGGTGCAGCAAGCATTCAGGTGCACCTCTTCTTTTCTGAAGGATTAATGTTAAATTGCCTTGTAGTTATTGTATTTCCTATGGTTACTACCTCCAGGCATGTTCTACAAGTCTTAAAAGTCCACAGTTAAAATGATACATGGGCTGTTTTGAGCCCACATTTCTTCTAGCCATAAATCATCATCTCCTTGGGAAACATGGTTCAGAACATCACTTAACAACTCAACAAGTGTCAGACTCTCTTGCTCTTTCTCTGCCGCTGCCACTTCCCATTCACCACCACCACCCCAGCATCCACCTGTGGGCTCTCTTTCTTCATGGTTCCTATTGCTGCTATTGATCTGTCGCTGCTCTCGCCTGGCTTTAAATGGTGCTTCGCAGGGAGTGTTACGAAACAGAATATGAATAGGCCTTACTTCCCTGAGGGACATTTCTTCTAACAATTACATAATACAACTCACACAGGCTAGCCTAGGCGCCATCAGAGTATTTGCAGAAAGTTAATATGTATATGATTTTAAGATGATCATTCCTAAAAGGTAAACTGAAACACCGTTGTGAGTGCATGCTGAGCTGACGCCTCTGCTGATCTGTCCCCGCCTCCCCCTGCGGTTCCTGCCCTGCATCAATCCATGTACCGTCATTACTGGCCAGTGGTGAAGTGCTTTTGAGCAAGGTACTTAACTCTACTGGGAAGCTCTTAGGTTTGTGTGTGAGTGAGCACGTATGGATTCAGCGTCCTGCTCAAAGACTCTTCAGCACGCCACGTGAGGAACTCTTGTTGGTCCCAAGAGCAGGTAACGTACCACCCCTCCCCGACACTATACCATACTAAATACGAGAACATACTCTCAGTCAGTGTGTGTGTTTGATTGAACTGTCAGTCCTGACCTGTACAAGACTATACAGTTAAGGGAAGGTGGGTCTTGGCTAGGAATCATTAAAGGTAAAGGTAATTTTGGAAGCAGATCATGTTTCATTTGATAGTAAATCAGCATCATATCAAATTGTTATTACAGATATAGTTACTTTTGCTATACCTAGACTTGAGGAACCAGCTGGGATCTACGATTATTAAACCTGTAGCTACTGTTTGGTCAAGTGGTTAGCAGGATAACTTGCAGGTAGACCTCCAAATCATTTTGTCAGAATTAGTAGATTAAATTAGAGCATTAGATTGCATTACAATAAGAACTATTTTACAAACTTTCAAAGGTTTTTTCTAATGTTGGTTGCTCAATTTCATGAAGAACAATAGGAAATGAAAGAGTGTAAAGATCATGGAAGCAGTTTGGATCACACAGGCACGTTCCAAAGTGATATCATTGGGCGTTCACTATAGGACTTGGGTATAGACTATAGGACTTGGGTTAGGACTTGGGTCACAGACAACAGGGTTAAGGGGAGCCTGAGTGCAGGTCACTGGAGCTTGTTTGAGCTGTCGGTATGATGTAAGGCAGGACTCTTCTCTCGCCACTCTTAATTGTTGGTGATGAGGCCTGCCAACGTTGTAGTCTCCTGGTAAGGATGCCCCCTTTTAGAGGTGGACCGACTGGGAGGAGACCCCGAGGGGAGACCCAGGACACGCTAGAGGGACTACATCTCCCAGCTGGCCCGGGAAAGATCTTCCAGGAGGAGCTGGAGGAAGTTGCTGGGGATAAAGGATGTCTAGGCTGCTCCGCTTGCCCGAAGTCAACAAACTTGGCTGTCCATGGTCTAGATGCTGTTTCAGAGGCTTTTCCACCCTCACAAGAATCCGATTCTGTAGGAGACAAATTTAAGATATTGAATATTGAATTCAATCTGAAATGATCAGTAAGCCGTATCACTATCAATTGAAAGCCTTGCTCATTTTCATTAAACAAACTCCAGACAGCTGATGATCTTTCTCAATCTCCCCGTGTTTCACAATGTCTCTTTAGCGATAATAAAATTGCTCAGAATTTGATTGATGCCGGGCTGTCCTATTAGAGACCAGCTGAATGAGCGGGAGAGATGTTCAGAGAGGAGATTTGATTGGCGACTCTTAACATCTGAGCAGCGCTATCAGATGTGAGGAAATAGAACTGGCTGAATTGATGAATGGCGGGGTGATTTTGCAGGCTAACTACCTGCTCATCTGATTAACTGACTGCCTGTCTCTCTCTGGCTGTATATCTGTCTGATTCATTATTCTGTTGTCTGTCTTATTTCTTGCCTACCTCTATTTGTGTCTCTCTCACGTCTGTCTGTCTGCTTATAACATTAGTAAACTATTTACAAAAAATAACACCCAGAGACTTTTGTTCACTTCGTTTCTCTCTTAAAGTTCTAATCTTTTTTTTTGTTTGTTTCTCTGTCTTTGCCTGTCTCTCTGTTTCCCTAGCAGCAGTGTGGTTTCCTTCATGGCAAATCGATCAGCGGAAATAAACGGGCCACTTATTCGATGTGTCCATCGAGTTTGTGTTTCCCGCTGACTCTTTGTCCACTGTCCAACGAATCCTGCAGGCAGAGTGTTGGATGGGGTATTGAAGTGAAGGGAGAACACTGATCGCAACACAATCTTGCATTGCTGACAGCTTCCACTCCCC
>OOFE01010017.1:15933-27117 GCA_900323365.1 Monocentris japonica | reverse complement strand
CGTCACTCCAGAGAACACGTCTCCACTGGACTCTAGAGCAGTGGAGACGTGTTCTCTGGAGTGACGAATCACGCTTCTCTGTCTGGCAATCCGATGGATGAGTCTGGGTTTGGCGGTTGCCAGGAGAACGGTACTTGCCTGACTGCATTGTGCCAAGTGTAAAGTTTGGTGGAGGGGGGATTATGGTTTGGGGTTGTTTTTCAGGGGTTGGGCTTGGCCCCTTAGTTCCAGTGAAAGGAACTCTTAATGCTTCAGCATACCAAGACATTTTGGACAATTTCATGCTCCCAACTTTGTGGGAACAGTTTGGGGATGGCCCCTTCCTGTTCCAACATGACTGCGCACCAGTGCACAAAGCAAGGTCCATAAAGACATGGATGAGCGAGTTTGGTGTGGAGGAACTTGACTGGCCTGCACAGAGTCCTGACCTCAACCCGATAGAACACCTTTGGGATGAATAAGAGCGGAGACTGAGAGCCAGGCTTTCTCGTCCAACATCAGTGGCTGACCTCACAAATACGCTTCTGGAAGAATGGTCAAAAATTCCCATAAACACACTCCTAAACCTTGTGGAAAGCCTTCCCAGAAGAGTTGAGGCTGTTATAGCTGTAAAGGGTGGGCCAACTCCATATTAAACCCTACGGATTAAGAATGGGATGTCATTAAAGTTCATTTGCGTGTAAAGGCAGACATCCCAATACTTTTGGCAATATAGTGTATTTCTATCTCTTGCCATCCATCCAGCATGAAGGCAACTAATGGTCTACTCCTTCAGTATGAGAAGACATTGAAAGCAGAGCTAGAGAGGAGGGAAGAGAGCTACAACCAAGACTCGTAAGATTAGTCAGCTGCCATGTTTAATTCTGACACCAGACAGAAGACATTTTGGTGTGCAATGATAAATCATGCTAACTTGTTCGTTTTTAATCCAATAAGGAAAGTCTACGAAGAGAGGATTGCAAGCTACAGGAATGTCTTCCATGAGCATAAAGAGTATTACTGCCAAAATCCTCTTGCTAGAAAGCTCCTTGCAATACAGGCTGAAAAAGAGGAGATTGAGCGTCGGATCAAGGCTTGTGAGGATCAAATGACAATGAAACAGGAAGAGCTGGACAATTTCCTTAGTAATAAACCTTTCATATGATCCCAGTAACTTGTTCTGGTAGGGTTGGAAAGTTTGCAGCCTTTTACATTGTTCATTTTATTTCAGGTCAAACAGTCAATTCTTCTACTGAAAACCCACCAGACAGGTATGCTTCAGAAAGTGCTTACAGGTATAAGGAATAAAACATCGAGTAAAGCTAAATTTTTCTCTGATTGAGTCCACTTTTCACTTTAGTATTTCTATCCAGTTGACCGCAACAGAACCAGAGAAACAGCTAGCTGGTCAGACAGTGGAGGACATTAATTCTTCCATAGACATCTCTTCCCTTCATCTCACCCAGACAAAGGTACTCAGTCATCATCCTTCAATATATTGTTTAGTGTTACTAATTGAAATGTGCTGAAACTAGCAAGTAGCTGTGAGTCAAACTGTTTTTGAAACTTCCTTTTCACTAGCATTGTGTTATACTGCCTACATTGATAAACAAACAGATTTTGCAGGGTGGTCATAAAACATCTGGGGAAGCAAATGCTGAAGAGAGTCATGAGAAAAGTGCGACTCGGGATACTCCTTGCTACCCTGCAGCACCAGAAGAAGCAGGTCCTGAACAGTGGTCATATCAAGAGTTATATGGTATGTATAGCAAAGTTTGGCATGTGTTTCACCAAAGGAACCTTTAAATATCATAACGCATATTTTTTTTATAATGCTTGAGGTCCACAAAATTCCCAGAAACCTCACCAGTAAAAAAGTGAATTTATTCCTCCAGAACAAAGACAACGATCAGATCAGATGGCCACTGAGGACCGGGAATGTGGACCAGACGAACAGGTCCTCTTCTTGTTTGTTTATCAATGGCTAAAACTCTAACTGAGGTTTATTTTCCCATTAGTAGGTCATAACTTCATCTGTAGTTTACTGTCATGCACCTGTTCTTTATCTGCTGAAGTCTTCAATGGAGGTATAGTACAGTCATGCTTGAAAGTTTATGAACCCTAAAGTGGCTGCTCATTATTTCATACATTATAGAGGAAAAACATATTAAGGAGCACTTCAAGAATGCTCATACAATCACAGGTTAATAATTCATAGATGCTATTCTTATGATCAAGGGGAGAGCAGTCAATATGTTTGAACATCCATCCCAATGCCAGAAACGATAGAATGAAGACTTGAATCTGTGATTGCACCAGCCTATGTTTTATTTTCATATTTTAACAGTATTCTATGTTTGATCATTGCTTCATTGCTTCAGTCTATTGTACAATTGCAAATATTATGGGTGATTAAAGCTATTTGAAGCACTGAAGTGTTACATGGCCTGCACTGTAAATGCAATGTTAGAGGCTTCTGCTCTTCCTGGTGGAAACACTTACTCAAGATATTTTCTAAATAGGAGGAACATTCAACCACATCCGGTGTAGAGGAGACAATGGAAGAGGAGATGGAGGAAAGAGTAGCTGCGGAAGAGGAGCAGGCACCATTTGTTACAAACAATGATAATAATGAGGGAGTCGTTGCTTTTCCTCAGTCGTCACCTCCGAGAACCAATCCTCAGTCCCCACCGGGAAGAATGAAAGTTGTGTCTTTAACCCCGACATTCTCACTCAAGTAGGATCATTTTTGTTTGTTAAGATGTTGAACACTGTTTTAATATGCTGGGCAAAAAGTTAATACAGTCTTTGTGTTGACTAATCAACACAAGCGGGCAAGTAGTGTGTATCATTCTCAGGATAGTCCCTAACAAGGATAATGTTTCCTGGTGTTCTCTTCAGCTGTAGCCCCAGTAGCTCCCCGGGCCAGGCGACCTCTAATAGCAAGTCTCCAGCTTTCCTGTTCTCCATGACCTGTGATCCCAGCACCCCAAGCTTCTCTGGATTTGGATTTGACATGGGCTGCACACAGGAGGTGAGGAAAAGGACCAAGAGAAATGACAGTAATCACTGATTCTTAGTATTAGACTAATGTGTGTTTCCCTGCAGGACTCACCATTCACATTCACCAGCTCTTACTTCAGTGATAAGGTACCACGATTTTACTACTTCATACAGTAGATTAATAACAAAAAATACCAAACTACAGTGTGTTCATCTGTCTTTTCAGAAAACCTCTGAATCCAAATCAAGCGGTAAGTATCAAATGTCTTTGAATATCATTTCATGCAATGTGTGTTACAACTGTGAACTATAATATGTTTCTGCAGGCCCAGGGTTCCTGTTTGACCAAACAGAGCAGTGTGAAGAAGAGTTCCAGTTTTCCTTTGCCTCCAAGAGTCCTCAGGCTGCCACAGCTGACCAAGATAAGACCCCTGGGGATGACTTCCCATTCTCATTCAACTTTGGGAAGTTTTAAGAAAAACATTTGACTGAAAAATGCTTTATGTTTTTGTTTGTAAGATAATTTTCATTTCCCATTTCCTTCAGTAACATTTTTATTTAGTGGACAATGACAAACACTCAAACTAGGATTTCTGGGTTTAACATTATTATCTTAAATCAATGCTGAAGAAAAGAGTTTCAAATGCAAGTGAAACTTCCCAGAAGCTTCTCACCAGAAATCACTTATTTCTGGTTATGGTCACAGCTTGCTATATATTTGTCTTTATCTTAAATAGAACATATTTAAGATACTTCACCCAAGATTTATTTACAGTACAATAAAGGCATTTATGACAATATCTTTGTTGAATAAGTTTTTATTGAAGACATATAGCATTGGTATCAAATGCAATGGCATACATTCATATCTCTTTGGAGAGGTCTCTACACTAAGTAGTTACAATGAAAATGCCCTTTAAAGCCATTGCACATATAATGTAAACTGCATAGAAGTAGTGAATTGGGACTTGCTGTTCAATTTGTACTGATTATACGACAGAAGCAGCATTATATAAGCACATATATGAGCAAGTTATATAGAAGTAGAGCAAATCAAACCAACCACTGAAGCAGTCATTTTGTTTCTGTGCAAATTATACAGGGGCTTTTAAAATGCTAGATCTCATTCATCCAGCTAATGAGACATTAGCAATACTGTCCTCATCAGGTGCTTGATTCATTAAGCTGGTAGATGCAGTCTTTTACTTTATTCTCCAGTGCACAGACTCATTTCCAGACATTTAAAATGGATGTGCTATTGGACTCGGCACCAACTTCTGGAGTTCATTTTCCTCAAGAAATGTTTTGGTAGTAGTGCAAGCAACACCATTACACTGTCAGATTACACACAATAACCACAACATATATTTCAGCCTTAAATAAATCATTGGCACAATATTAACTTCACCTAATGAAGTTTCCTTTAGTGACTTTGCAAACTCTTTATACCACACAGTAAACATTCTGCTTTATTGTTCAATAGTAAATCTCCCACTTGTAGGCAGACCTGGTCTTCCTCATTCAATAATTGAATAAGTATTTTTCTACATTCTTTACTCATTCATTAAATATAGTCACTAACAGTAACTTAGGAGACGGATGTCGGTGCTGGCAACCTGGTTCTCCAGTATGCATGTAGACCCAGGCAGGAGGGATTGATATATAAGGGTTAAAGGTGGCGAGCACAGAGATTAGAGGGTCTAGAACCCGGAGTCAATGCTGAGGGATTGCAGAGTCACGTGCTCTATCTCTCCTGGGACATATTCACTGAAGCAGGTTTGGTACTTGGCCAACATTTTTAGCATCAGGCGCAGGTTAAGCCACCACTGAACCTTGGGCATCCGGTGCCTGCAAAAATAGAGGCATGAATTCTGTATACTGGTGCTTATGAGGTCTAAATTAAAACAGGTTATTAACACAGAATGATGATATGCTGATTTGAAATTTATCATTTGCTTACTCAAAATCAGTCACAGCCTTCAGTTCGGTGACGGGGATAAAGGAGATGACCTTCCTGTTGAGGCCGAGCACACATGCGCTGTCTGGTGAGTTGGCAAACACACGCCCTAATGGATAAAGCAGAATTATTACATTGCCGTTTTCATTTCGTTTCTGAATGACTTTCCAATAACAATTCATGTCAGCTGTGATCAATGTCACTGCACCTTGCCGGAAGTTTTCGGTCAATCTCTCTGAAAGCCACTGCAAAGCCTTCACACCCAACTTAGTGCCAAAATTTCTATCAAAGGGTGAAGGTGCCCCTCCCTAGAGAGAAATCCAGAATAAACAAGTGACAATACACATAGTCACCTCTCAGCATAATGGTGTACCAAGTAAAATCTATTATCGCCTAATATCTAAGTTGCTGGGTTGCGATTTTCCATAACACATAAGCTATGGTGTAGAGTGGCTCCATACCTGCTGAAGATGTCCCAGCACGTTGACTCTACAGTCGAAGATGCCCTTCCCCTCTGCTGAATACAGCTTATGGATGAAATCTGTAGTGTAGTGCTCATGGCATCTTTCATTCCTGCAGATGTACAGAATCAGAACAGCACTGAGAAAAGTTGAAAATATCTATTAAGTTGAATATCTATGCAGTTGAGTTTAATTTGATGACAGATATTTTTTGTTTTTCGCAAGAGATGGAGATAGACATACCTCAGCACCAGCCCTCGCTGGATATCCTTCTTCATCTTTTCTGATAAATGCTCAACGTTGGTCTGTGAAAGGGCAAGGTATTTAAAGTGCGGCCTTAACAACAGATGGAGAATATTGTGCTGTTCATAAGGCCACAAAGATAGATTTGGATATCGCTCCACATAATTTTGCCAGAAAATTAAAGTGAATCCATGCTACGGACATGGATGAGAAAAGGTGAGGACGTGTAGCTTTTTTGTTTCGTCTCACCTTCAGGTCATGGATGTTGAAGGGGTCTTCAAATATGTAGGCTGCATCAGCACCAACGGCTATACCAGTGGACGTTGCCAGGTAGCCACAGAAACCACCCATAGTTTCCACCACAAACACACGCCTCTTGGTTCCGGTGGCAGACTGCTTGATCTTGTCGCAACCCTGAAGAGGAAATTACAGTGAAATGGCAGCGTGACAGGACGTGGGCAATCGAAGGCAGAAAGAAGCAGCCTGATGAGGATAAACACAGACAGAAAGGAGGAGTATTAATTAAGCCTCTGTGAATGCTGATCCCCAAACGTCAAAGCCCCAATGCCTCAGCATCACCTCCATGGCAGCGTTGACGGCGGTGTCGGCTCCCAGGCTGAAGTCCGTTCCGGGGACATTGTTGCTGATGGTAGCGGGGATGACACACATGGGGATGCAGAGCTCGTCGTAGCGACTCCGGGCTTCAAGCAACTGCAGCACACCTTCAAAGCCCTTCGAAAGACGCAGAGGGGTAGAGTGAAAACCACGGTGACAGTATACATTTCATATACATTTCCAGTTCTGTTTTTTTTTTGAAGACTTTTACACTCTACCTACCTCAAACCCACCGATTACGAGCAGGGCTGAGATGCTGTACTTGCTGAGGGTTTCTACAATCTTCTCCATGTATTTACTTGGAAGGGTTCTGAAGAAAGACGAAAGAAAAAAAAAAACACTTCCTAAGTTAAGATGAGGCAAAACATGTATCTGCTGTTTGAATTTGGACCACTGTAAAAAGAGAAAAATCCCATTCAGTTATTAGAGCCAAAAGGGGCCTGTGCCTCACCGGTTCGTCCCCAGCAGCGAGCCCCCTTGGCCTGTCCATCCGGCCACATGATGCCATGACACTTCGCTCACCTGTGGAGAGGCAAATGTCAACACTGATCCAGTTCCCACTCAAGTGTCATCAAACGAGCTCTAGCTAAGTGGTGAAGATATAGCTGCAGGGAGGCCTTACCGCTCCGCTGGCCAGTCCTTTGAAACCATCGCTGACGGTGTAGACCTTGTGTCCATGAGCGAGCGCTACTCTCACAGCAGACCTCACCGCTGCGTTCATCCCTGCAGCAGGGGCTCCCACATTCAGAATAGCCAAAGAGTAATTGCTCTGAGGGGCAGGAAAAAAAAATGCATTAAAATATTTGTGTTTAAACTTGTGGAACTGGTGGCTTTTGTTCATATGTTAACGTGAGAGAGAAAGAGCCTCACCTGGGACTGGGCAGGCTTCTGGAAGGCGAGGAGCTTGTAGGTGTTCCAGTTGTTCTCAAAGCTCCTACGACATTATAGCATGAGTATTTTAACAATAAAACACACAATGTAATGGAGCACAACGATAAACACGCAAAATGAATGAAAAATGTGTGTATAGTGTGCTAGAGATAGTGGTTGTGAAGTGCCCCCAAGGACCTAGAATCAAATCCAGCTAGAGCTTTTTCTCCTGTGTGCGGTTTTCTCCTGTTTTCCTCTCTACTTTCCCTGTATCTGGATCAACAAAAATGATGACAGTGAGCAGAGCGCCCACTCTCTTTAAAAAAAAAAAATAAAAATGTGCAGATAGGATGAAAAAATATAGTTATAGTTAAATATAGTTAAAGATGACTCTTCATTTTCATGACATTTTATGAGTTACCATTTTCACCCAAATAGTCAACATCTCATTTTGGAATGAAACTCTTCACACTCTGAGCCCCTCACCCTCCACGCAGTTTGACAGCCTCATCAAACCTCTTCTCGTTCATGGCCTTCTGCACCAGCTTAGTCTGCAAACGATGGTACGGTGAAAAACAAAAAGAACAACCTCACACTTTTCATTACTACATCCATTAAAAAATAAAATGAAATCAAGGAGAAGACGAGAGAGGGACTTACCATCTCCACGCACTCCATGAGAGGCAGGCGCACAGCCTGGTTACCCGAGAGGCCAATGACACAGGCTGGGGTGTCAGGAGTGGCCTCCATCAGGGCAATCACTGCCTCCACACCCAGCTTACTGCTCTGAAGACACACACACACAGACACACACACAGAATGGAATGTAGAAAGTCCATGCTAAGTGCACAAGGCAATGCTAGGTGGTACAGAGTGCATAAACTGTGCATAAAGGCAATGATACATCGTGGACTCTATACGACAAGATACGGCTCTACATGGTCTCAGAATTGAGTCCATGTTTCACTACTGCACCGTTACAGCATCGAACTCCGTGTTCTCCAGCTCACCAAGATTCTGTCAAATGCTGAGGGAGTTCCTCCTCGCTGGACATGGCCCAGTACCGTCACCCGGGTATCATAGCTCAGCCTCTCCACCACCAGCTTCAGAGAGACAAGGAGGCATTTTACTACAGTACATATCTGTATATCTATATATTTGTCAATACATGAACATTTTATAAGTCACAGTTACAGGCCTGCTAACTCCTTTTGAGCACCACATTGGGGGCAAAAGCCAAATAAAAACAAACCCAGTGCAAAAGATTCTGTAACTTGCCTGGGCTGGTTAGTAATGGTCTAAAACTGTGTGTAAAATGTGTTTCATGTTTTAAGTTTGGTCAAAAACTGCATTTAATGCTTCTTCTGAACATGTTAACATGAGCCGATGCCGGCGTACAATCATCACCATATTGATATGTCTAGGAGCTGAGAGTAGGTCAATGTCAAAAACAATTCATGGTATAACATAGGAGAAATCCATGATGGAAAACACTAAAAAACTTACATCCTTTATGTAATTAGAGGAGATTGGCTCGCCGTTTTGGTCAATCGCCCCTTCCGCTACGATGATAATGTTGAGTCTGGACCCCTTGCTGCGGCTCTAGAGATCATGTCATATACATACATGTCAATACAAACTCTTCTGTTGCTCGCAGATCAATGGGCACGTCTACATTTCACGCAGGCGACCTGCCAAAAGCTTTGCCTTTCTGATGACAAACGCTAAAAAAATGGCACCTGATGGATTTCTGAAACTCACTTGTCCTCAGGCATACTAATAAAAAAAAAATTGTACAGCCCTGTTCTTGGTCTTACCCCTTCCAGTCGGGCACACATACGGTCCTCCCAGCCCTCCTGAGGAGGAGCCTCTGGGATGAAGAGCCAGTCGGCCCCAGACGCCAGCGCTGACACCAAGGCTAAATACCTAAATAACGTGGCAAGGAGGCAGATGGTAGGCCTATGTTAAGTCACTAAACAACGTAAGAAAATGGAGACCTACAGAAATGAATCGATATTTTATATCTTAGTAGGTAGCAGTATGTGAGGAATAGCAAAATATATCCGAGAGTTACTCACCCACAGTGGCGTCCCATGACTTCCAGGACAAATGCACGCTGGTGGCTGTTTGAGGAACACAATTTTTGGATTAATGTGGTATAATATACAGTAAAAAGTCTAAAAAGTCTAAATCCGTAAAGCAAAGATGCTTTCAAAAATAATGAAATGAAAAGTTTCTAAATATAAAAAAATACTAAAGAGCAGTAATGTAAAACACTAATGCAGAAAACAGAAAAATAAATATCTAAGACCAAGAGTTATATAAAAACGTTAACATAGGGTGCCAAGCAAACCAACAAATGAACCGTTTTAAGGACTATGCCTGCACTCAACCAGAGCAATGTGTAGTAGAGTATTTGGGATAACGCGCTTTGGGATGGTGTAAAGCAGCGGCATGTCGAAGGGCACAGGAGCAAGTATGGGCAGGATTGCAGAAACCATGACAAACTGGCTCGAATGGAGGAGATGGGTAATACAACACTTGTGGATGCATTCCATCACCAATTTCAACCAATCATTACAAGAGATAGGCTTCTGTGGCCGTGCAACGGCAACGTGTCCGACCTTTGTGCAGTGGTGGTGATGGCATCGATTATCTCCATGATGCGGTGCAGCGCAGAGTCAGCTCCAATGGTCATGTCAGTGCCGCAGAAGTCGTTGTCTATGGAGCCTACAAGCCCCACGATGTTCAGGTGATTGTGCTGCTTGGCCAGGGTGTCTGCGATCCTTCCTGTAAATGGGGCACATGTGCACACACACGATAGGAAATGCTTACTAATACACACACCGAGGTATAACCTTATACCTATATCAAAGGAAGAGAAGTTACAGAGGCTGGTTAGCTCATATGTTAGGAAATGGCTGGGAGGTGCAACCTATGATGTACTACCATCTGAGCTTTTCTGCAGACGGTAGCCCATCATAGGTTGCACTTACAATGAATCTAATGCATCTCGGGTTATATTCAAGTACAGCTACACTTAGACATATTTTGTCAAGATGTGAAATGCCTGTTGACGTAAGTGCTGGAGTGTCTAGCTTCAGCAATCGAGAGCAAACTGTTAGAAACGAGTTCATCAGTTGATAGGAAGGAAGATATTCCAACTGGTGAGGGAGAAAAGACGAGGGCTGGATTTCATTAGCCCTTGTCCTCGTCGGCTCCCCCTCGAGGGAATCCCCCCTGCCATCCTAAAGGCCATTCTATTACTCTGATAACACAAGTGAACCACATCACATCTTGCCCAGAATGCATCGTGATGGTTCTGAATTTTCCTCTGCTTCCTCTTTTGGGACAGGCCTCTTATAGGCCAGCTAAGGGTGTCCAGAGATAACTACCTTAAGGCCAGGCTTGGTATTGTGGTCAAAGGTACAGCCGATAGTGTATTATATTGAGGGCATGTGGGCACAACAAAAAAGTAAATCACAACACTTCATAATAAATTTATTCCTGGAATGCATTGAACATCCCAGATTGATGATTTGTTACAGTGTAAGAGGATCTGAGGCTTAGTGACAACCCTTACCTTTCTGTACCAGCTCGGCTAGCAGGCTGCTCCACTCACTGCGGAAGATGTTGGCGCCGGTGAGGCTGCCGTCTCCACCGCACACACACAGGTTGGTGATGCCCCTCTTCACCAGGTTGAAGGCCGCCCCGAGTCGACCCTCGCGGGTTGTGAAGGCCTTGCACCGGGCGCTGCCTATCACAGTCCCACCCTGCAGCAGAGACATAAAAACAATCACGGGGATGTAAAACTTGAAATCTGAGTCAGCACATAGTACTCATAGCTTCAAATAATAATAAAAAAAAAATGTAAGAAAAGGAAGCACATGCCCTTTCTAGCACATTAGATGCACAAATCCAAGACAACTTATAGTATTTTGTAATGTAACTTGCTGCTTCTTCAGCTAATTGATGATGCTACGGCACATGCAGCAAGGTCCCTTACCGGCTTACAACCAGTACTAGACAGGCAGGGAGAGAAGAGATGTGAAGAGA
>OOFE01010016.1:26289-43861 GCA_900323365.1 Monocentris japonica | reverse complement strand
AACAGGTCAACAGGACACTCTGCACACAAAAATTCTGTTGAGTTAGTCAGACTACCCAGTTATCCATCCAATCCTCCATCCAATCCTCCATCTAATCATCCATCCATCCAACCCTCCATCCAATCATCCATCCAGTTATTCATCTAATCATCCACCCAATCCTCCATCTAATCCTCCATCCAATTTGTCATCCATCCACCACAGAGCCACCAAATGGTATACCCAAACTGTACTGAAATCAATCAAACAAAGAATCAATAATCCAGTCATTACATATACCATTCAATCCATCCATCCATCCATCCATCCATCCATCCATCCCAGTGATACCTATAGTTATCACTACAGCACTGGAGACGTACAGGCCAGCATGACGAGCAGCATGGCAGCCATAGACATCTTGCTGGGTGTCATGGGGCCGGTCTGCCATTCCTATCTGTCCTCATACAGGTGGCGTTCACACAAGTGTAGGCCTATGACTGTGTTTATAGGATGCTGTCTCTATCTGTCTCTGTGACTCATTACTATGGCAGATGAGCAGGCCTTCCTGCTTTAGTTCTTCTTATCACTTTGATATCTGCAGCACTGATATGGCCTGGTCACATCACACCCAAAACTTACCAGCCTGCTATAGGCCCACTCCTCCTATTTACTGCAACCATTACTTGGCCAAACCAGGGCCTACTCACAGTGGATTAGGTTACTATCAACATCTGACTGAATTTGCAGTTGATATTGCATCTCTACTGCTGAAGGCGCATCCATAAAGGAATACGTAGCCAAAAGAGAATGAACATCTGGACTATTTGCTGTGGCATCTTAAAGTCAACATGCTAAGTCATATTCACACACAGATAAACCACTAGACCCGACATCATTTTTATATAGATCAAAAACTACTGCATTTCCATGGTAAGTAGAGAATATTTTCCCGCAAACTTACCCGCAAACCTGGGTCTTTGGACCTGCGTTTGCGCTCCAGCCAAGACGCACAGCAGCAGCGCAAGAAGAACTCTGAGAGTCTCCATGGTAAAACTGCAGAAAATACTAAAACGTAAAGTAACCCCTATCCCCAAAACACACCAAACCTCTCCGACCCCGAACCCGGTACCTCTAGACTAATTTGGCGAACTTTTAGTAATCCAGCGCTCCGCCGCAGTTTGTCCAGGGCGAAACCAGGAGCGCGCAGAGGAGGACCAGAACGCGCGGTGAAGGAGGAGGAGGAGTTCACGCGCCTTCTGGCAGTGAGGAATGAGCCAGAACGCGCATGGGCCAGGGGAGAAAAAGTTTATACAAAATCCCAGAATCGTGCGCGCTTCCTTACAAGGGGCCACTGGGACCACTTCCATGCGAACACAAGAATAAACTAAACGAACTATATACTGGCAGGCATTTCTGCATATTATGTGAAGCCATTACAAGCATTTCTCTGATTTATTTTTTAATTTTCTCTCTCAAGAAAGATGGTGTTGGGAAAAACTGAACTTGACTTTTCTCTTTTCATGAGGATTTCAGAACATGTGCAACCAAGGAAATGAAGAAATGCAACATTGAATAGATGCACATTGGAGTAATTTCATCAGTACATGCTTAATGATAAACAGCTGACAAACATCTTGCAAGCATTCTGTACTCTCTTTCTGTAAATGTCCCCCTCCTCTCTTCCATGGAAGTGGTGGGTGGAGCTCCAACACATCTGGTACACTTTAGTATCCAGACCTGACCTAAACATAAAACCAAGACAGAGAGGGTAGGGGAGGGGAGGGAAGGAAGGGATAAAGGGATGTTCTTGGCTCTGGATCCTTTCCTTGCCAATAGTTTTCCAAGATTCAGAAGGAGACACAGTGCCATCTAGTGCTGCTTCAACTTGTGGAGAGGGATGTTGGAGAAGGGTTTGGAAAGAGAGAGGAGGGAAAATGGGGGAGGCGGCAGGGAGGCACTGCCACAGAGGGAGGCTGAAAGGTGTAGGGGTAGAGTGTTCATTTGGCAATGTGTTGATGGGGGTGGATGTTGCTGATGGTTGCTATGTATGTGTGTGTGTGTGCGTAGACTGTGAGACTGCGGGGAAGGTCTGGCCTGGACTCAGAGTTTCCACTGAGATCACTGTTATAGGGAGAAAAAGTTACTTAGAGTGTGGGGAGGAAGAGAGAGGGAGGGAGTAAGAGGGCTGGAGAAGAAGGGAGGAAGAAGAGGAGGGACAAGGAGATGAGAAAGTAAGGGGGGGGGCTGGTGGAAAAGGGGGAGACATCTGGTAATGATCTATGTTTATTAGTGAGCTCTCATAGTAAATCTGCTGGATTTTTGGCGACTGTGCGGATGGGGGGGTATACATTGTGATGCATAGATCAATTCAATTTAAAACAGCACTTAGTCACAAAAATGTCTCATTACCAGGCTCCATCCATTAGGAATATATTAACTACTCCATAAAAGTCTTGAAGAAATCCCAAGTTTGCCAAGCAGTTGGGTCCCGAGGGAATGATGTTGTTCGAAGGAATGTGTTGCACACATTGTGTTTTGAACTTATTTACGCTGTTTGATCTCACCAAGTCTTAAAGCTGGCAGGTGGGACTGGTGAGACTGATCCTTCTCACTGAGACGCCATAACCCTTCACCCTGGGGATACAAGGAGAGGGTACGTCCTGACAAAATGGTACAGGATGCACTATTCAGCAGGTCCAAATAACGTTTCGTTAAATGCGGATAGACACGCACATACATTTCCTAAAGCTGAAAGCTTGTGTGTAATTTCTCAGGAACAGCCTGTTGGCAGACAGGACGCAGCGCTGGGCTTCCACAGAATCCTGATGTTCTGTGGAGAAGATTAGAGCAAGAGGGAGTCTGGCTGACTACAGCCAAAACCTCCGGCCTGCAGATACTGAATCCACCGCGGCTTGTGGCTTTAAGCTTCTTGCCATATTACCATATTCATTTAGGGTTGAATTCCCCATGAACGGCAAAATTACGATGAATAACTTCATGTATGGAGCTGACTATGGATGAGATGAAAGAGTTGTGGAATAAGGGAGATATTAAGAGAGAAAACCACTGAGCTTCTCTTTCCCAGCAACAACACGAAAGCCAGCACAGCACAGATGGAGATCAATCACAGTGTGCATGTTAAATCATGACTCTTGAGTTCATTTGCCTCAGCGGTCCAGGGGTAATTTACTGGGAAAAGTGGTGGTTCAATTGCACGATGCACAAAAAAAAAAAAAAAAATGTTTTTATGTTATACACCACTTACATGAACACTGCTGGGCGCTGGTCAAAACATCAGGAAATAGCACGCTAATCAAGATTCCAAACGGCGACATCTAAATTAAGTTAATGACAGGAAATGGGCCAGAAGAACTTCCTCTGGATAAAGACCCTTACCAATCAGCAGTCTTTGCAGACATCTTCATTTTGCACACATGTAGAGAACATTTAAGATTGTATCCTTTAAAATGTGCTGAAAAGGAGTCATGAAGTACATGTAGAATCATAGGAACATGATTAACTTTATACCTCTAGCCACAATGGCCCTCTCGCCACCTCCTGACCTAGTCTAAAATTAGGTGTAAAGACCAAGGTATAAAATATCAGATAATGGTCGCTTACTGCCACCTAGTGAAACCTTTTCCTTTTTTTCTGATACAAAAGTAGAGCCCCCTGTATGCTCTACACTCAAAAATAGTCAGTCAATGCACAGACAAAGTATAACCAAGGGAGTTTATTTTGAAATTCACAAAGCTTGGAAACCACAGAGGGGGTAAAAAGGCCTACTGTTACCAGTCACGTTGTAATAAATGGTTTCAGCTTTTTAACATTCATGTTACTACACATTTACAGAGATCCAAAGTTTCACTTCCATTGGATTAAAGGCCTTTCCAAAAATATATTTTCACCAATATTACAGCTTTCGATGTGTGATATCCAAATATAATAATCTCCAAAACTTATTCATGCACAACAAACCGAAAACGCAAAGTCGGACAGGGGAAGAAGGGAAAAGGGGAACCACATCCTTGTGCTGATGTCAAAGGTTCACCTACTCCTAGAGAAATGGCCGTAGTGATTTTACAGTGAAGAGGAAGCAACTAATCACCTCTACTTTAACAGTAACCACACATCCATTCTATAATCCTTCATGTTGTTTGCTTTGATTGGTCCGTTGCAATTTGAGTAACCATTCTCCACACATGTATCCATGTAGTGTTTCTTAAATCAGTGTGACATGTTTTCAAAGATGCTGGCTCAGTTTCCATTCGATTTTGAGTCAATTCATGTTAGAGTGACTTTTTAAGTGCCTCCTCAGGTGATTCAGACAAGTGTAAGTCTTGGGACAGATCTGGCAGTGGTAAGGTCTTACCCCTGAGTGATTCAGCATGTGCTGCTTCAGCACACTTCCATCTGAGAAAGCCTTCCCACACTGGGAGCACACGTACGGCCGCTCTCCAGTATGCACGCGCATGTGAACCGTTACTTTGTGTGCCATAGTGAATCCCTTGCCGCACACTGTGCACTTGAACGGCCTCTCTCCTGTGTGGGTGAGCCTATGGGTGCGCATTGCACCCATCTGGGAGAAAGCCTTACCACAATCTGGGCAAACGTGCGGCTTCTCCCCTGTGTGAACCCTGGTGTGACTCCTCAGTCCTCCTGCCGTGGAGAAACACTGTGAGCAGTGAGTGCACTGATAAGGTCGCTCGCCTGTGTGAGTGCGCATGTGTTGCTTCAGGTCATACCGGTTTCTGAAACCTCGACCGCAGACAGGACAGTTTTCTGGTCTGTCATCATTGTGGCGCAGCTCGTGATTTGACAGGCATTTTTCAGACAGGAAGCTCTTGCCACATTCCTGGCACTGATAGGGTTTCTCATGATCAACCCTCTGGTGGTACTTCAGTTCACTGATCCCAGGGAAGGTCTCGTCACAGTACCTGCACCTGAAACGATGATTTGGGCTATAGGGAAGCTGATGTTCGCTCATCTGATGGTTCCTCAGCAGGTGGGCCATCTTGAAGGTCTTTCCGCAATGAGAACACTCATATTTTGTCAGCAGCTGCACACACTGATGTCTGACGCGTTCGTGTAGAGATCTGAAATGGCACCCGCACTTGGTGCAAATATGGGCAGCATTCTTGCACTTTCTTTTCCTGTGCCCAGACAGGTGAGCCTCTGTTCGGAAGGCCTTGCCACACTGAGAGCATTTGTAAGGCTTGACTGCAGTGTGGAACCTTTGGTGTTCAAGAAATTCAAAGCGATACTTAAAGCTTCTTCCACACTGCGGACAGTTATGGGTGACTCGTCCACGCGGGTAGATGGCTTTGAGGGAGGTTTTCCTGGAGGATACCGATGTGGAAGAAGTCCGATGCGCAGTGCTACTTTTCTTATGTTTACTTCCACTCATTAATTTGGCAGTCACCAATTCGCCAACCTCCTCATGGCGCTGCTGATGTTTGGCCAAACATTTTGAGGAGATGAAGCTCTTTCCACACTGCTTGCAATGATAGGGCTTATCGTGATCTATCTGCTGATGATATTTCAGTTCACCAATTCCCGGAAAACCATCACCACAATGGCTGCACTTGAAAAGGCGGCTTTGGACATGAGTCAGCAAGTGCTCCTTCAGGCTGCTTGACTTTTGGAAACTCTTTCCACAGTGCGCACAGTCATGGTTTCGGCCCCGTTTTGGGCATTGGTGTCTGAATTTCTCCAGTGATGTTGGAAAACTGTTCCCACATTTAATGCAAAGATAGGCAGCATTTTTGCATTTACGTAGCCTGTGACCAGCCAGCAGAGTGGCTGTTCTGAAAGCCCTCCCACACTCAGAGCAGTTGTAAGGCTGCAGCCCACTGTGAACTCTCTGGTGCTCAATGAGGACCGAGTGATGCTTGAAGCACTTGCCACACTCTGGGCATTTATGCATTCCTGGCTGCTGTCTCCGTCGAGGCGATGTGACAACATTCCTTTTCGGAGACTCAGGAAAGTCAGTTGAGGTGGAAGGGACTTGAGAGTTTGTCGACAGTTCTTCATCAAACATGACAATCTGAGGAACATCGTTAGTTTCGTCGTCACAAGCACTCTGATGCGAAGCGATGGCCACTTCCAACGAGGGAGGAAGAGACGGGGAGGTAACGAGAAGATCATCTGACTGAAACGGAGCTGTGTGGAACATAAGAGGAGGAAAATATCAATACAAAATTCTCAACTCTACTTAACTAAAACACAATGAGTAGTTCAGTAAGCTATATGCTTACCGACACCACTCTTGGCCAGTTTCCCATGGCACTGTTTGCTCTGGAGAAGAAATTTGAGGTCGTCTCCGTTTGAGACACACTGCATGTACTCCTCTAGGACAGAGGGGGCAGCACTGATCCAGGATGCAGTCTATACATGAGAAACATGAAAAAGAGGAGCAAAATGAGATATAAGTTCATAGTGTTGCTATTTATCCATATTAAATTATTGCCTTGTTATTGCCTTTTCTGTACCTGTTTGAAATCTGGTATGGGCAGCAGCTCTTCCAATCTGGTGAAGAATTCACAGACTAGAGTTTCCAGTGCTGTATCAAAGTCAGGGCCATACTCGACAGGAAACACATTCTATCAGACAGAAGAAAACAGTTGGAACCTTTTTGAGCACATTTTTACATTATCATTCATGATCAGGCTACATAATCTGATACATAAAATGGTGATAGTGGATTGAAGTAGTTCAACATTTGACAAATGTGTGTAGTTGAGCGGTTGAAATTATCTACCACTCAGTCTACCTTGAGGAAATGTTCTCTTCCATCAGTGTCCTCAATGAGGCCTTGCACCAGCTTCATGAAGTTTGCTTCAGGTGCTTCAATCACGGCATCATTAGTCTGGGTTACGAGGCAGGCATCAAAGACTGTTTATTTTATGGCAATACAGCAAAAACCAACAACAACAAACAAAATAATCACTCACCTCCTCTATGCAAGATGATCGGATTCTGTCAAGGTGAGTCTCGACGGCCTTGAGATCTTCAGGGTGTTCAGAACGTAACAGTTCAAGAGTTGTCTAGAGGAAATGTTATTCATATCTAGGTTATTAATAATAGTGTTTCCGTGATAACTTCTTTTAGTGGTGGTGGGCGTAATTTTGGTTTCTTGTTAAATTTCTTATTTTCTTGCTGTGGTGGCCTGCAACTGCCGAATAAATGAAAGGGAAACCCAGAATGATGTAGTGGTGCAAGACCGAATTGTTTCATTTTCTATCTTGGCTTATTCTCATGAGTTCATGCCAGACTCTCAATACTCTAAGACTTGTTGGTGACTTCAAATCACTTACCCTGGCTCTCAGGCCCAACGAGAGCAGTCTTCCTTCTCTTTTGCTCATAAGTTCTGGAACTGCATCAGTTACCATGGACACAAATTCTTCCAGTTTCCCATAGTGGTTTATGTTCCTCTGGCGTACCACTTCCCACATCACTGCTGACATCAGTCGTAGAGGTGGAACCAGAAGCCCCAGGGAAGACAAGGGAACGCTGAATTCTGTGTGAAGAAATTAGATTGGGTCATGTGAAGATTAGACTTGCTGCAATTGTGTATATTGCAATCACTATCCCGTTTTACTATTGCACGTGTAGGATTCATATAATTAGCCCATGCTAAATCATGGTAATATTTACAGTGAACAATAGCCTCTGATGTGACGGGAGACTTGGATTGGCAGAGGGCTAAACGCATCTCCCCATCAGCCTTGATGTAAATCAGTCAGTCGTTAAAGTGGGTACTGACATGGGGTTTGTCTCTGTTCACTTTGCTAAAGTATCCATCCTTCTAGAAGCACTACAAAATGAAATCAAGCAATGTGGGATGCACAGTTCCCCAGTCCGTTAGGTATGTTCTTCTGTGGATTATAAACACGGGACAAGTGTGCATATGGCTAACTCTAACCCCATGCTTTCAAATGCGTGTGGAGCCAGGGTAGTACTTAGATGCGAAACAAGCGCATTCAGTCTGTGCACACAAGACGATAGGGCATGGGGAGCACAGTAATTAAGATTGACCAGCAATGGACTTTGAACGGTTTACACAAGCAGTCAGCTAGCGTTAGCATAGCCAACTTAATGCAAATTAATCATGGTTTGTATACCATAAAGAACCAACAGTTAGACAAGACAACCAGTTAGCTAGCGTTACGTAAAATCATTCACGTAAGCTTGTTAACACTGGAATTAGTTGTTTAGAGCTACTACTTGCACCCAAGGCAACGCGTTAGCTCACTTTACCAAGCTAGCCACAAGGCCTTTGGTCTAGCCTGGTGAAGCCTTCTATAACGCTTAGCATATCATTTGGAGAAACAATTCTCGTTCCAGGGATTAGTCGTGGCCTATCCCGCCTGGGCTAAACGCTAGCTTTAGCTAGTCTGCTAGCAGGATGGATGGACCAAAAATACATTCTTTTGCTGAGTTTCACATGCCAATACATACCCATGTCGTTCATTCTGGAGTTCTTTAATAGCGGCGGAAAGAAAAACAATTACAGTGAAAAATACTTAATTGTCATGGTTAGCGCGTTAGCTAGCAAGACTTAGGGCTTCAGGCGCCAACTTCTTCCTGAAACATGTTGTTTCTCAGTGGGCAGTGCTGGCTACGTCACTGTGACGTTTTAATAGCGTGGTGCGTTTTTGTTTACAGGGCAGCCCGGATTTAGCGCTCCTCGCTGACTCGAGTACCCAAAATCAGACGCACCGCCTATCCAACCAACCTGGACGTACAAATCGAGAAAACACTTCAAAGCAGCGTTAGAGGTAAAACAAATGTTTGTATTTTTTCTGTTTTGCATGATTGTAAGGCTAAAAAAGTATTATTTAATTGATAGTATCTGTAAGGAAACAGAATATTTTTTAGAGAATTTTTTTTTATTTTTTAGAGCTATATAAACTACTTCCGGATTAAAAACTACATTTCAAAGTAAGACTCACTGAAATGACTACAACAACTAATTTCTCCTCAATGTAAACATGACTCAACAGTAATATTAAAGGGATGCTTTCTTTTTTGGAAGTGCATTGCATTCAGTGGTCAAAAGTTTATTTCACGTGCTATTTTGTTTATAATTCACATCATATAAGACCATTATGATGTAGACCTAAAAGATTTATTAAATATTTACAGAATATCAACATTATACAACATTGATATTGATGAATGATTCCCAATATTTTGGAGTGATTCAAAACAGTAATTGACATAGGAAAAGTGTTCTGCTGAATACACAGAGGAATGTAATTTCTTAAAGATACTGCATTTTGTAATGTTTTAGGCCTTGATAGAAAAATGACAAAACTGTATTGTCATTTATACTAAAACAATTATTAATGATAGACCCAACAATTGCACAGAATTACAGAGGCGATAATCCAAAACAGGAAAATCAAAACCTATGAATATAAGACAAGGATGTTTTTGCCATACTCCTAACAAGGCCAGAGCCGAACCCATTAAGTAATGGGTTAATCAATCAGCACCATATTCAGGACAGTATAGTTGCAGAAATCCAATAATCATTTGACAAATTCCTTTCCCTCTGCAACATTTTCAACTTAATGGCTCATCAAAGACTGGTTTGAGGTCATCCAAAAAACAAAAATCAATGGCATCAAATAGAGTGGGCTTGGGCAGCACTGTGGGTTTTCAGGTGCCTCTTCAGGTGATTGAGACATGTGTAAGTCTTCGCACACAACTGACAAGCGTAGGGTCTGACCCCTGAATGGTTCATTGTATGTTTTTTCAATTCGCTGCCACGTGAAAACCCTTTCCCACATTCAGAGCAAACATAGGGTCGTTCCCCTGTGTGAACGCGCATATGAAGTGTCACTTTGCTTGCCATGGTGAATCCTCTCCCGCATACAGTGCATTTGTACGGCTTTTCGCCTGTGTGGGTGCGTCTGTGTATCTGCAGCTCGCCGGCTGAAACAAAAGCCTTGCCACAGTCGGAGCAGAGATACGGTTTCTCCCCTGTGTGGGTCCTTATGTGTATGTTCAGGTTTCCTGACACTGAGAAACGTTTCCCACAGTAGGTGCACTGAAACGGCCTCTCGCCTGTGTGACTACGCATATGAAGATTTAGGTCATGTTTATTCTTAAAGCCTTTGCCACAACGCAGGCAGAGCTGTGTTTTCTGTTGGTTGTGACGCAGTTCGTGGGCTGTCAAACACGCAACAGAACTGAAGAATTTCCCGCACTGCATGCACTGATTGGACTGCTCGGGGGGATGAATCTTCTGGTGGGCTCTCAGCTCACTCATATTGGGGTACGCTTCCCCACACTGTCTGCACTTGAAAATACGGTTCTGGGAGTGAGTGAGCTGGTGCTTTCCCAGCAAATACATTTTCTTGAAGCTTTTTCCGCACTGGGGACAGTCAAACTTTTGGACCTGTTGGACACACTGGTGTCTAAACTTGTCCTGTATAGACTCAAAACCGTTCCCACATTTGATGCAAATATAAGCAGCTTTTGAGCACTGTGTCCGCCTGTGAGTGGACAGGTCTGAGGTCCTTCTGAAGGCCTTTCCACACTGAGAGCACTTATAAGGGTTCTCTCCTGTGTGTAGTCTCTGGTGCTCCAAAAGTTCGTAGCGGTAAATAAAGCACCTCGCGCACTGAACGCATTTGTGCGCAACCCGCCGCCGTGGGGGGCCAATCACAGAGCTGGAGGATACAGGACACTCAGATGACGTAGGAGCTTGGGAGCTGGCTGAAGCTTGGTCATCGTACACCACAATGTGAAGATCGGCAACACTTTCACTGCATTTGCTTCCCATTGTTTGTCCAGCAACACTGATGTCTAGAGTCTGCGTCTTCTCGGATGGCCATCTTGCATCCTGCACCCCCACACCTCCCGCCTCCTGAAGAGAAATGTCTTCAGAATCTCTTTGGTTTTCAGACCTGTCTGGGCCAGCTTCCACTCCCACATCTGTAGTGCTCTCATAGTCAGAGCAGGCTTCTGGATCACTATCAGAAGTAGTCTGGTAGGATGTGTTGGCCTTTCTCAGTGAAGGAGGGAGCGATAATGACGTAAAGAGACGATGCTCTGAGGGACAGAGGGCTGTTTGTCAGGAAAATGAAAAAAAAAAAAGGAAAATATTTTATTTCTTTACACAATGTCCTCTTCTAGACATTAAGTGGAGAACTATGAATTAAATTGGTTCTAATATATTCTTACATATAAATAAAACTATGGAGCTCATATCTCAGGCAGACAGACTTACCACTTGCATCTATCTTGGCCAATTTACCAATGCACTTCTTGCTTCTGAGCAGTACTTTGAGGTCATCTGCTTTGGATGCACACTGCACATACTCTTCTAGCGCGGAAGGTGTATCGCTGATCCACCCTGCAGTCTTAATGAAACAAACAAAACAATATTTTAATGAACTGGAAACAGAAAAACACTCTCTGGACATCATGAAGTGCAACATTAAATGCAATTCATCAAGCACCAGTTGTGGTTTCTGTACCTGTTTGAAGTCTGGTATTGGCAGCAGCTCCTCCAGTCTGGTGAAGAATTCACAAACTAGAGTCTCCAGTGCCGTATCAAAGTCAGGGCCATACTCCACAGGAAACACATTCTGTTAAAAAAAAAAAAAAAATTCTGTTAAACAAATTCAACCCAAAGCATGGATTTGAAGCATCATGGTGTTGTGTCTTTGGATGATTTAACAAATTCCTCCTCTTTGTGTCAAAAGGATCAGTCAGATCAAAGCAGAGCCGTACCTTGAGGAAGTGTTCTCTCCCTTCGGGGTCTTCCAGAAGTCGTTGAACAAGCCTCACAAAGTTAGCTTCAAGGGCTTCATTTCCCGCCTCAACCTGTAAATCCAGATATGCAGATCTCAAATAAGCAGAGCCCTACTTGAATAAGCTACTATTTGATGTCCAAGAGCGTCACATACCTGTTTTGAGCAGGATGGTTGGAGGCTGTCTACGTGTTTTTTAACACTTCTGAGATCCTCTGAGTGTTCAGAACCTAACAGCTGTAAAGTAATCTAGAAGAGAAATGAACCAGTAAGAAAACCAAACCCTATTCATCATCCTAAAGGTTGATCTGAAGAATCACTCTATGTAGCTGGAGGTATCACTACAGGGCCAAAGGCTCTAGGAACTCCACACAGCTTTCTGCTATCATTACATGCAAGATTGTCAAGCCAAATACATTCTGGATAAGTGTTTTTGAACAAAGCAGTGAATAATATGAGAAAGAAGCACTGTTAACTTGAAGACTCAATTAGGTTTAGTGAGATTATAATACAATAAAGCAGTCATCTCTTACCTTTGCTCTTAAGCCCAGAGTCAGCAGTCTCATCTGTCTGTTTGTCAAGATGTCAGGGATGGCTTCAGTTACCAAGGACACAAACTCCTCCACTTTGCCATAATGCTTTATGTTTCTTATACGAACCACTTCCCACATCACAGCTGACATCACCCGCATTGGTGGGACCAGGAGCCCCAACGAGGACAGGGAAAGGGGACACTCTGCGAGGTTGTGAGAGATTGCCGCATCAGTATCAGTATGTTATGTTTGATACGTACTCCCATCTTCCAACATTTCTTGCTTCAGAACAATGTACTGACCCAGTTACCAAAACCATGACACCCACAGTATTCATTTTCATTAAGTTGGACTAAGACAACAACTAATTGTAACATGGGTCCCTTTCAGTGGACATATTATTAAACTTAAAGGACTACTAAAACTTTTTGGGAAACTGGCCTGTTAGTCAACTTACCTATATCCACCAGAGACACATGGAATTATTTTGGCGGTACCTCTATCATAACATGTAAAAGGTAAGTTGACCAATGAGCCAATTTCCCAAAAAGGTTGGTGAAAACTGACAAACTGCAATCAATCAGTATTCTGTAGCCCGCTCATCTTTCTGGTGTGTAACCCACTGCCATCTCATCATCAAGTGAATGACCATGTAAAGAATGTCAACAGTGGCAGAGACAATGTGCCTTCACTTCTTAGCGCCACTAAGTGGAGCCAGAAACTTTAGTTGACCAACAACATCTCAAAGTTGGGAGGATGTATCTTACTATCTACCTTCTATCTTTCAATGGGTTGTTACAAGGTTTTGACAAGTAAGCAAAAGTGGTTACGCTGTAATTGAGTTGTGTTTGAAATGCAAATAACGTTACAAAATAAAATTAGCTAGCGTTACTAACACCAAAATGACTTAGGAAACTTCCCATTCTTCTGTTCCCTGTAGCGTTTCTTGTGCAAAATGTGATATTATACAGTATAAACTGTAACGGTTATTTCCAAAAGGACTCAAGGAATATCAGAGAGTGACAGTTATTACTTTGATAGATCCTAGCAAGGAAGTTAGCAGGCAAGCTAACAGCATCAAAGCTCCCTAAATGATTCCTGCAAAATACATACCCATTTTGTTCCCCGAGAAACTAAGATACTTGAACGGAGAATGGGGAATGATTCCTTAATTCAAATATTTTCCTAATGCAGTAACAGGCGAGTAAAACAACAACGTCACTACTTTCTATTCGTGGTCTAACGTAGCTATGTTAGCTATCACTTCCTGCTTGTTTCTTCTTCTTCGTTGGTTTTCATCGGCGGTTGGCAACCACCGTTAAAGCCGCATTACCGCCACCTACTGAACTGGAGTGTGAACCAGAGATCCTGAAACCGGATGTTCCTACCTCTAGTCCATAGTGCTCCATCATCAGCAAACAATGTCCTAACTATATTTGGATCTACCTAAGAAAAAAAAACTCATTTAATATAACAGAGAACAAAAATTGACTAATTACACTATCTTGTGGTGTCCCATTTTCCACCATATATTTGCTTGACATTTCTTTCAAAGAAATTGGCAAAAGCCAAAAAGGCTTTGGCCATCTTCTCTGCTTTCTCATCATCTGTTATTGCCACTGCCTCCTTCCTGCTTCTGCTTCTTCTTCATGTCTGGTTGCCGGACAGTCTACAAAAATAAATGATCTCTTTCTCTACTTCTGTCTAAATCTAGGAACCTTGCTGCTCTCTTCATGCAACCGTATAAAGTTGTAAGAGTTCAGGATATACAATTTCCAAATCATAAAGCATAAATACTGTGCCTTGTTAGCTTTATCTCTATTTTTATATTTTTGTTATATATATATTTCTGTTGTTTTTATTCAATGGCGTGACATCAAACACAATAACACAGCCTTTGCATATAGGCAGAACAAATATTTTGAATATTTATCTTCAAAACCTTACAGTGTCATCCAACTTCAATCACAGGATCCTGAGAACAGGTGATACAGGTGTACATTCATGCATGGTATACCTATCACTGAGAGACAAAGCATGAAAAGATCAAATATTTGTCAATATCCTCAACATAATAACAGTTTATGGTTGTGATAATCAATCACATCCCTTTCCATATTAGCAGGCATCTGCCACCTGGGACCCAAATGCCAACAAACACATCCACGACTCTCCCACAACTTAGCTGTAAATGCACAACTCCCCTGGTGGTGGCAGTGAAGGCTTTCCAATAGAGAAGGCACACTATCTGTTAGAAATAGGGAAACCATGGAAGAAGTAATTAGATCGTGCATTACCAGACCATCCGGGCAGTGTTTGCCCCCATGACTAAGTAAAGCCCTGGTGACTGACAGAAGGGTCCTTGTGCATAAAAAGACCATTTTCCTCTACTGTGCTTTTTTCGGACTATCGGCCCTTTTAGCAAGATTTTTATTTCTATCAGCTGAATCATCCACGGGTCAATGTATAAGTTCATCATCTCCAAATGATTGGTGCAATGTTTTCAGTATGGTCAACCGGTTGGTGATTATTTTCTGAATAAACCTAATTTATATATAAATGCTGGCAAAAAATGTGTGTCATTACCGCCAGCAAATAAAAGATGCTGCAGTTTACAATCTGTTTCTACTACACTACCCATCACACCAGCGTTCTCTCCAAATTTGTTTAGCAATGGGCCGCCTCAACAAGAACAGTACCACAAATGCCAGCATCAAACGCTGGCAGAAAATGGGAAATGAATAAAAACATAATAATACTTTTCAAATACAGCACCCCTTTGTTTTACCCACCTTCCTTTACTATCATCTTGTCTGGACCTGTGCCTATAGTCCAATTTCAATCATGCATCGATGAAGGACCAATGCAACAGCAGCCATAACAATACTTTTCTTAATGGAGCATTCAAATAAGTGGTACAACCTACATCAGGACCAAACCTGGGACCAAAACACTGAACTGAAACTCAAACCACCAAAGTTAATTTACTATTAAACCAATTCATGCATGTTTCACACATTAAGGTATTTTTGCTTTACAGGTAGATTTAAAGGCTACCATGTTCGAACTACGAACAACGAATCACATTCAAAGTGCCTCTTTGACTGATGATTGAGCTGTATAGACAGGTTGACATTAACGACCTTTGATTTACTCTGTATTATTTGAATATAGGGCACACATAGAACATGTAATTCATCAAATGTCTTTTGGATCAGATTCGAGCATACATGCAGACTTTTGCTGAGTGAAATGGTTTCTAATGCATTACATCGGCATTGCAGTGTTTTACTGTATGCTGGTGCATTTTAGTAATTAGACATAGTGCCTTTTTAATCTTTTTAAAAATGTTTTCTCTCTCAGATGAAGCTTTAATCTCTGCCACATGTCCAAACGCTTAAAAATCAGATCAATTACCAAGTCACATTTATTCAAGTCACATTTTTTCAGCATTTCATGCACAAACTCAAATTAAATTCAAAGCAAAGCATCTGTCTATTATGAGGATTGATGGGAAAAGGTATGGTGTGTGTGTGTGTGTGTGTGTGTGTGTGGGAGGGTATGTATACGTGCATGTATGTCTGCATGTGTGTGTGTGTGAGAGAGAGAGAGAAAGAGAGAGTGAGAGTAAGAGTGCGTGCATTTGTGTGTCTGTGAGTGTGTAATTAAAACAAGTGATTTTTTTTTTACACACAGATTATCCCTCTATCCCAGCTGGTCAGAGTTGGATTTGACCACCCCAACAACCAGAGAGAGGAAATCTCTTTGGGGCTAAATCCAAATTGGCACCCTTGATGATTTTTTTTTTCCCAAACTGAAAATGTGGGATTGCTCAACAACTTGAATTCAGCCCTAAAATCTAAGCATGATAAAATATCTTTAGAATAAAATCCGCTGACTTCTCCAAGGAATAATCGTATCCTACTGTCAATAGAACGAAAATGCATACAAATGTCAAAAATACTAAAATAAAAGTCAATGTATCTCTTTGGATTTCCATTCTCTTCGTTTTTGTTATTATTTTTTTCTAGCTTTTTATTGTTTAATTTTTCCAGCTCTTCTTGGATTCTTTGGTTTTATATAGGGGTCATTTTCATGGCAACTCTTGTGTACGATGACTATGTGTGTATTGCGCCTCTAAGCATACTTTCTCATTCTCTTTAAATTACTGTTGTACAGCTTTTTCTTTTTCGCTGTTCTAACATGTAATGACGAGATGAGATCATTAATCAGTGCAGAATATTTGGGTTACCTTGTCGAGCTATTATGTGAATGTACTGCGTTCTCATAATGTAACATATAGGTAATATCAAAAGCATTTACGGAGGCATTATAAACAAATGAATGAAGGCTTTAAAAGGCAATATACTCACAAGGACAGTCAGCCATGGAGATGCTGAGGTTTGTGCACATCTGTCCTGTTTTTTCTACACATGGACTCAGTGAGGGATTTAACAGTGCCCTGCCTTGTAATGAGGTCAAATCAGCTAACTGGTTCTTCATGTGAAAATGGAGACACACTGCACAGTTGTTGAATTTTGCCTTTTTTTTCTTTTTTTTTTTTTTTTTTACTACTAGTACAGCACTTAAATATGTTCAAAACAGCATTTTTGAATGTTGAATATCAATATAAATTGCAGTGTTTTAAGTATATAAAGTCTCAATAATTTTTTCAGAAAAAGCCAAAACATCGCTATTGCAACTGGAATTCAATTTAGAAAACCCCAAAAATATGGAAAAAGGTTTTATTACCATTTGATATAGCGATCCATAAAATGACCAACCTAAATGTAATACAGACAAACAGGTTCAGGAAAATCTTATAGTCTTTTATATAAAAAAAATATGTAGTATATATGTAATTTGATAACTCTGGCTATTTTCCTTATGGCTGTTATGTCATATAAATACATTACAAAAATTAGGTAAAAATTAGTTTTACATATACAGCCCAAAAGCTCTTTACACAGATAATTACAAAAGGAGCTTGTAGTGCATTCATGCTATCCCAATCCACATCCATCAAATCAAATTAAATGGTCTAAGGGGATTCATATAATAAGTGTGCAGACAACAATCAAAATCAGGCACATAATTCTGGGATTATTAGTGTACACAGCCCTTCTTTGTGTTTGACAGACAAATTATACTTAAAATGTTCCAATGTTTGACAAAATAATTGTAAATTGTATTTTTTTACACTTTGTAACTTATTAATAGTAACATTTCTTAACATGCTCTATTAATGAAAAATATATTTATATATATATATATTATATTTTATATTTT
>OOFE01010016.1:4839-26269 GCA_900323365.1 Monocentris japonica | reverse complement strand
CTCTTCTCATGAAATTAGTATACTTAATGCAATTTTAACAAGATGCAAAGATTGTATCATTAAAGAGGCAATTTATCATTGCCTTCATTTAACCAAAATGCCCCATTAAACAGATTATTTCACTAAACAGAAAAAATCTTGAAAAATCATATAGTCTCCAAAAAACATTGACTTCAATTGATTGTCAATTAGTTCCTGAATTACCATTAACAATTCAAAACCCAAACTGTTTTCAACTAAGAGTACATATGTTTCTTACATTTTTGAAATGTCAAATTCATTTTGACTAAAAATGGGAAAGGAATGGGAAAAATAGTGCAGAAATTGAAAAAATTAAGTGGATAAATGAATGGGTAACACTTGAACATGAGTTTTGGTTTATAACACATTGATAACACCTGAATAAGACCTTCATAACAGCTACATGGCACACTGAATACTGATTCATTCCTTATGTCAGCTTTTTTAGCTCATGTTATTTGTTGCATATTAGTGGAACAGTTTGTAAATATATCACAGGGGAATTCCATAATGAAAAGCCTCCTTGCAATTGCCATAAAGCATGTGTTGGAATTGAGCCAAGATAATTTGTGTAATTGTTTTGTAGACATCGCATGCTGTTTGTTATCTCCTCCATCCTTTTTTATTTTATAACCAATCATTCCATCTTCTTATTCTCTTATTTTAACTTGTGCTTATGGTTGAACCAATTAGCTACTGTTGGCTTGCCACACTACTGATTTATGAGCTGTTAATTACTAGCTACTGTTAGCGCACTAGGTAGCCAATAGCTTGTTTCAGTTATTGAGAAGGCTAACACTAGCTTGCTAGCTCATCCAAAAAGCATGAATATTAGTTAACATATTTAATATCAATAAAATCAAAACATAAACCTAATGTTAGCAAGCCAGCTAACAAGCTATCTTATCATTTAAAACTTTTGAAAAAGTTGTGCATTGACTGTCTGGATAAGATAGCTAACAAAAGGGATTTTTCATGAGCTAGCAAGCTAGTGTTAACCACATACCTTTACAGTGACTGTAGCTAATAAGCCATGCAGCTAGCCAATGAGCTCACTGTAACAATAATCAACCAGTTGCTATCAGCACCATTTTTATTGAACTTGGAAAAGATTTTTTTTTAAAAACAGAAAGTAGTGAATACTCACAATGTACAAGGTGCTGACTGGTAGGGAATATATTAAGACATGCATCAATGAAGAACCAAGGCTGCTTTTGCATTGGTCCTTCATTGATGCATGACTGACATTGGACTATAGGCACAGGTCCAGACAAGATGATAGTAAAGGAAGGTGGGTAAAACAAAGGGGTGCTGTATTTGACAAACAGCATGTATAAGGATTTAGAATTCACAAAGGTGTCCTGCGATGAAATTGTTGTTCAGGTGTTATTAATGTGTTATAAACTGGAGATCATGAGGTGTCATGAGTTAATGCATATATGCATTATTGATGTTATATGTTGCAGACATTAGGATCGTGCACGTATTTTTCTTTTGCAATAATAACCTAGTAGAAACTATCTGCCAAATGCTGATTTTGAAAATCACGATAGAGTGAAGAAGACCAACTTCAGAGCTTTTCTCTCATAGACGTGTCAGTATATCTAACAACATCGATACCCAGGGTTGTTCAGTTGTGATAGAGGCTGAGTTACATTAAAAAAAAACAATTTGCATATTTCCACAGCATTTGTCAATATAAAAATGTTTACCTCTATGACCATGAGTTGTTTTGAGCTATATTTTCTGCTGTAAACAAAACAGACAAAAATAAAACCTCACACAAACACTCTTCACACAACCAAGTCTCAAAGAAAAGTCTCCTCATATTTTTCACTTGAGGGTCCAGGCTCCCCAAGTTCAGAGTCTCTGGATATAGATCTGACAATCTGACAGAGGGCACTTGCTGCCCTAGTCACACTGTCATAAGATGGTGGTGAGGAAGCCAGGGTAGCCTCTGTTGTCTGCACAACCTCCATCCCTGCGGGTCCATAGTGCTCCTGTATCATGGAGGCTATAAGGCCCTCCTTTTCGGGAGCATTCTCCACATCCACCACAGTCTCTTGGTTTATTTGTCTGTAAAGGTAGGATGCCTGCTTCATCTGCCGGCGCACCAGATGTCTCCTGTAACACCTCTGGATCATGATAGCAGACACCTCTTCCTGTTTGCGGCGCAGTGTGGAAGTGATGGGCTCATGGGAGATCTTGGAGGGGTTGGTCATCATGAACTTCTCCTCCATTTGCTGCTTGAGGGCGTCCATCTCACCTGACTCTCCCAGCACGCGTTTTGTGAAGGCAAACAGGATGTCTAGGCAGTGGATCCTGTCCCCACTGACCATGGGAAGGTCCATGGAGATCAGTTTGATCTTGTTGGGCTTGGCGATGCGCAGTGGCTCCGACAGAGTGTCAGCGAAGCTTGAGAGCATGGCAAACTCAATGAATTGGGTGGCCTCAAAATCAAACTTCTCCCACACCTCATAGAACATCTCAAAGTCATCCTCGCTCAGTGGCTCTGTGCTCTCCTCTGTGGCAACACTGAAGTTCTCAAGAATTATGGCTATATACATATTTACCACAATGAGGAATGAAATTATGATGTAACTGACAAAGAAAGCTATGCCCACTGAGGGGCTGCCACAGTTTCCGCGGGTATTAGTGCCAGTATTGACAAAGGTAACATCACACTCATCTGGGGAGCTGGCCATGATAGGGCTCAGTAGGTTGTCCCAACCTGCCGAAGTGCTGATCTGAAAAAGGCAGATCATACTATTCCCAAAGGTCTCAAAGTTAAACATGTCATCAATCCCATCTTGTTTTTTCACGTAGGCAAAGTTCGCCATACCAAAAATAGCGTAAATGAACATGACTAGGAAAAGCAGGAGGCCAATGTTGAACAATGCTGGCATGGACATCATTAAGGCAAATAGTAAAGTCCTTATTCCTTTGGCTCCACGTATAAGTCGAAGTACACGTCCTATCCTTGCTAGTCTGATGACTCGAAACAGGGTTGGAGATACAAAGTATTTCTCAATGATGTCTGCAAGAACAATCCCTGAAATGAGAGATTGAAACAAGACAGGAATTGGTTGTCTCATAGTGCCAAAATACAAACAATTTATACTTTTCTTATACTTCAGTCAGAAATGTGGAAGGAAAACACATCTAAAATCAATTTGCCAACACTTGTATTTCTAAACATTTGTATTTATGAAAGAGTTTACCCACTGACATCAGCTATATATCTATATCAACTTTACAACCCCAAACCATAGTGTCTCCACCTACCCACAATAGAGAGAATTATCACTACAAAGTCAAAGATGTTCCATCCAACCGTGAAGAAATAGCAACGGAGGGCAACGATCTTCATGAGGCATTCAGCGGTGAAGATGACGATGAAGACCAGGTTAATCTTGTTGAGGATCGACTCCATGCGCTCTGATTGCTCATCGGTCTCCACCATCATGGTGACCATGTTGACAATGATGAGCATCATGATCAAGATGTCAAAGGCTTGCTCGGACACCAGATCAAAGAAGAAGGCTTGGAGGATGTTCTAGGATTGGGAAACACAAACCAATCAATGAGTATAACATCATAAAGATGATCAATAATGTTAGCATGCAGATCTAATTACGATGCAGTGATATACAGTATTGGAGGTTATCCGTAATCAACATCACATCTGAGAAATGTGTATGTTACCGTAGGCCTTGGTATCGGCTTTTGAGGCTTTTTAGATCCTAACTTCTTCATAGCATTATAGTACTTCTTCTGTTCTTCAGTCATGAAGATATCCTGTCCACCTAAGTATCGCAAAAAATTATCAAACATTATTTTTACAGAAAAATGTTGTATTTGATCTTGCTGTTCAATGTTCATATAAATTATCAAAAATATGTGCATGAGGTGACATTGTTGTGGCCTTCAGATCTGGGCCGAATAGTATTTGCCCACAATTCTTGTTTGGTTTTACTTGGACAACCAAATGAGCAGGGCTTGCAACATGGGACAATACAATGAGTGCCAGAAAGTTTAGACAATCACAGGAAAATATATGAAAGACAACATAGTACATACTACTGTGACTTAATCTGAATTGTCCCAATGCAGTAAACCCCGTCCATCTGGCACTGCGAGTAGGTTAAAACAAGAATTATTAGCATATACCAACTGACCTAGGCCTGGCCGTTGTGTTGTTAATACTCATCTTTCTTTTCTGTTGATTGAAATTGTCAATAATGACACCAATGAAGAGATTGAGGGTGAAGAAGGAGCCAAATATGATGAAGATGACAAAGTATAGATACATGTAGAGGTTGATTTCTCTGATGGGTTGTTCCTCCACCTGAAAACAAAAGTAGTTTTGTACATCAGTCCATTATGAATACTTTTATGTTATAGATCCTGGAAGTGGATAGACATACTTACTCCTCTTGAATCAACAGCTGCATGCATTATTTCCATCCATCCTTTAAATGTAGCCTATAATAAAATGCAACATTACACATCGTTACTGGCTTTGCATTGCATTGCACTGTTTATTATTGACTGTATCTATGGAGAAAATATTAAGATTACAGCCTACCAAAGGCAAACTCATCCTAAAATGAACAGGCTTCATGTAAAAGCAAATGAAGCAATGTCTAAATTGGTTCACATCCAAGGCAACAGGAAGAAAAAGCCCCGGCAGGAGTCATACACAGGATGTTCGGTTCTAATGCTTCAGTGGCCTAAAATGACCAGCTTTTATGAGTATCTAGAGACAGACTATTTCTGGATGCAAATGAAAGCTGTGATTGAGTGAGGTCAGGACGGGTCCAAATGAATAGCGGAAAACACCTTGTTGCTTTGTTACCACTCCAGATAATCTGAGTGGCATCCTTTACAAGAACAAGCTTGATGAACAGGCTTGTAAAGGCAGAGGTGCTGACTAAGAATAGCAGCCCTGCTAAGTGGATGATGGATGCTGACAATTGGCAGATGTGGCAAACTGAAAAGACCGCAGCACAAGAAACTCACCACTTGCAGAAGGGAAAGGTAGCCGAGTCCAACGTTGTCAAAGTTGACCTTCACTTTTGTCCAGTAGAACTGGGTGTCATTCATGGCTTGGCACTCTGACTTGTTGTTGATTATAGAGATATTGTGGATGAAGCCTGTTCTGTTCACACACTTCCCAAACTTGCCGGCGAACAGGTTGACGCCCATGATGCTGAAGATGAGCCAGAAGATGAGACACACCAGCAGCACGTTCATGATGGAGGGGATGGCGCCAATGAGAGCATTCACTACCACCTGATGACAAGCAAACAAGAAGCAGGTCAGGCTCACAAGCAGAGTGGCTTAGTGGTTAGAAGACCTTCCTGTAACCAGGAGGTCACAGGTTCAATCCCCAAAACAGCCAATGCATCCATTACAAAACAGCCGATGCATCCAATGCAGCAGGTTGGCCTAACGGTTAGAGAGACCACCCCATCACCGGAGGGTCGTTGGCTCGATCCCGGGCTGGTGCCACAGCTACGGTGCCCACCAACACTGCCGAAGTGCCCTTGAGCAAGGGACTTAACCCCCAACTGCTCCAGGCATGCTGTCCAATAGCTGACGCCTGCACTGTCCTCTGACCTGGAAAAAGTGCATGTGTGTGGGGTGATGTATGTATATCTAGTCAGAGGTATGCAAAGAAACGAATTCACTGCATGTAAGTGTGTTAGTGCCAAATAAAGTTGATTTCATCAACCAGTTCTTCTTCTTAACAACCATGTGTCGTGTTAAAGTGTCCTTGAGGAAGACATTGAACCCCTCTGCTCACTCATTCTAAGTCACTCTGGATTTGAGTGTCAGCCAAATGCCTTAAATGAATAGAAATGATTTTTTCTATCAAACTGATGACCTCATTACAAAATTCAAGTGACCCAGAGTTCCTAGTCTGGCGAAATGCTCTTAAAATTATTTGTATGCCACTTCTGCTAGGTACTTCACAGTGAAAAGAGACAGAAAAAATGGGATGGAGGAGAATGACTAGCAACAAAGGTTCAGAGATATTACATTTACATGGTAGGCAGCTTAGCCAGCCCAGCAGCCCCTGCCCCTTTCACATCGGCCTTTCATTGACATGTTACCAATGCAGAGCAGAAGAATGTTACAAAAAGCATGTCTCACCCGCATGCCCTCAAATCTAGACAGCGCTCTCAGAGGTCTCAAAGCCCGGAGGGTCCTGAGGGATTTGATGGCAGCAAAGTCGGAATACCCCAGTGAATTTGCTACCAGGCTTATCAAGGACACCTATATGGGGTACAGAAAGACAATAAGACTGGGACTCATGAAACAAACCAATTCTGATTCACCTTTAAACCTTTGGAGAAAAAGTAGGAATGTCCTTTTATAATACAACGAGGAAGGTGTTGTCAAGGGGTTCAAATGCACAAGAAACATTATGAGAAGCATTTATACATATTGAATAAAACACATACATATTCTTATCCATGCAACACTCAAAGAATTTACAACAATTACAATATTTTTCCAGAGAAAAAAAACAGAAATTAAGAGAATAAAAGACAGAAGACAGTTGAAGAGCCATAATTTGGAGTTCTTTGTATAGATTATTGTGCATTTTGGGACATTCCACAGTTAGGAACCCAATTACTTATGTTGTAGTTTTGATTTTGTTTGGGTGTTGTAACATCTTTTATCAAATTTAGACTTCCACTCTATTCTACATCCAAAACAGACAAAACAGAATGGTATTCCGCTGTTGAATGACCCTTGGATGGCAGCTGTGAATGGAAATGAAATGATATCAATGAAAGAAATAAGAAATGTTGAGTTATGATTGATGATGACAAAACACAGACATGTATGCACATACGTACAGCCCATGTACATGCATACATACTCAGCTATATATGCATATACAATATGTATATATATCAAATAGAGTGAGGTTTTATAAAGAACGTGAACAAATCTTTCTTTGCCGAATTTGTTTCTGAATTTGCATCCAAATGATGCCAATACGTTCATTAAACCAATTTTGGGCTATTAAGGTCCCAATGATCTGTATTTCTTTATAAAAGTCTATTTAGATGGGTTTGTCCAATATATCTAAAGAAGATATTTAAAATCAAATGTTCTGACAACAAGAGAAGTCTTTGGCTCCAAGAATGTACAGACAGCAAATACAAAAGCAAAGTAGAAGAAAAGTAAGCTGGTACTTTGGATAGAAAGAAGAGAAAAGTAGATAGTCAACGATCTCTGCAATAACCAACAGGACTGATCTTTTCTCCTGAACAATATAACGTGTAACACTCAATACAGGTGTAAGACACAATGACTAACATTTCTTCAACCGGTACATTTCTAAACTGAAAATAAATAAAGTAATAATGTGCCTTTAACAATCTAGTTATTACTTATAGCTTTAAAAAGGTTGTATGAAGCAAAACCGATCTTCTGTAGATAAACCTTAGAGTACATGGTAGTGCGTTTGTATTTGATAGAAAAGCCAAGGTCCTGTACTCAAGGATCTGATTGGAGCAGACAAGGAAATGTATTTGTTTGGAAACGAGACAGTGGCTTTTAATATCGCAACAGAAAGCACTTTCGAGTGAAGAAACACAGAAGCATTTGTGATGCTGATGCAAGTTTCTGATCTCAGAGCCCATACTCACCTGGCACCAACTAACTAGAACTTACCCTAACAATAGAGCGGTCTGTGGCAATCTGTGTAACAGCAGGTGAAATCACAGGACGTCAAGTCAGGCCCGGGCCCCTTGGGCACTAAGGGCCGCTTCTGATCACTACACACTACACGCTGACAAGTGCCAGAACCAAATGCATTTTACAGAAACTGAAATATACAATGACTGATCACTGGAGTACTTCAGTTGTTTGTAACTGCCGAACACTGGCATAAGAGCAACTTCATGTAAAATGTTCCAGTTGCATATGAGGAGTCGATGTTATTGATATGATAAGCAATCTAAATGTTAATAGTTTATAATTCCTATAACTAGCTTGGTTTAGCAAAGTGAATGAGAGAGAGAGAGAGAGAGAGACGTCCACAATCGTCTCCACCGATACAAGAGTATTGGCAAACAATTAGTAGTGTTTGTTTTAATTAGAGTACCAGATGGGTGGAGTCAGGAAGTACTAAATGGACTATCAAATACTTTGATTTGTACGTTTGCTGCAAACCCCACCAATCTGACACTTTATTACAATAAAACAAACCATTAAATGTATTCACAAATGCTTGAAAACATGTATTGGCCACCTTATCACGAGCTCCAATTATTTTCATCTATTCATCTGACGGTACAGTGGGTTATGTTTTTAAAGCGGTCGTTTTAGCGGTCGGTAAGTACAGTATCTGTAAACTATTTGCCATTTGATTTAGTTCTGCAAACATTAGATGAAATACAGTTATGCCTGGGCTTACAAAACCTAATTATTCCTCCATAGCATCTTTTCATTTTGAGCAACAACAAAAATGTACGGGACAACGTTCACTCACGTCCACAATAAGAAAATCGAGCCAGCACCAGTAGTTGGTGAAATACTTCTTGAAGCCATATGCAATCCACTTGAGGAACATCTCCAGCACGAAGATGTAGGAGAAGATCTTGTCTGCATACTCCAACACCACCTTGACAACTTTTCTCTTCTCAATGTAGATGTCTTCAAAAGCCTGCAGCAGCAAAGGGACCACAGAATGTGAGAACGGCCTGTTGGGTCTACTATCTGTAAAGGTTTTATGCTAAGCTGTAATAGCTGAATAACATACAGATCTAGTCATCACAGTCATACTGCATGCAACAGTGCACTACTACACCACACTAGGCTAGGGGTGAAAGGTTGAGGTCAGGGCAGCACCAGGCAGTCATACCAGAGCCCCGCTGCTGAGCAGGATCATGAAGATGATGAACGTCTCAAACCAACTGTGTTCTACGATCTGGTAGCAGGTCTTCCTCAGCCTCCACCAGGCCTGGCCCAAACCGTGGGAGGTGTCGACGTCACAGCAGCTACAGTGCCTCACGCAGACTGGGAGGCAACATGAATACAAACCAGGACACCTCACATCACTTGAATGAACAACAGTGCAAAATGGAAGATAGTATTGCGTATGTGAAAATAATGGCGCAGTATCCTTTAACATATCTATAGTTTTCTTATATTTGATACGCACTGTCGGGGAAGCATTCCACCGGCTCCATAGTCTCTTCAGCCAGCTCAGAGAAGTTATCCCTCTCCTCCCCAGGTTTCCTCAGATCCACTGTGCTGCCCTCTGAAAGGCTGATCTTCTCCTGAGAAGCAGGACGTCACCCTGTTATCACCGCATCGCTCACCAATTAATTCATCTAAGACCATTATGTCCTGGTCACAGGTCTTGTCTCATGAAGATTTTTAACAGTGTATGAAACCCATATTCAGATAACATAACATAACATCAAGCTGTTATACATTTATAACACAGAATATACACTGCATGAAGAATTAAACAATAATGATGAATGGGAAATCCACCCTTGGATACTCTTACACCGTCAGATATCAGTTTGATGTTCAATGCATTCCAGGAGTTGTGATGAAGTGATGCAATTTACTTTTTTGTTGTATCCACTTTCCCTCAACCTGCCTCATCTACTTCCACTTCAGTTGATTCAGTGATTTTCTATATTTCCCAGAATGCCTTTCAAAAACCTCCAGAGAACTGGCGTGAACTTATTGCTTTCAAAATATAGACACTGAGGCGTGTCTATGATCGCGGCTGAGCCTCTTACTCAAAACACAACAGTCTTGTGGCTGCATTGCATTCTGGTCTATTCAGGCTACTGTTGGTAGAGAAATTAGTATTTCTTCCTCTTCTATGATGGAAATACTTGCTATATCACCAATAGCCATTTTATAACAGTGTTTAAGTGTTTCTTTTTCTTTAAAGCCTAGTTCGCCTAGATGCAGTCACCGCCATGCCTTTCACTCTCTCAAGCCAAGTCTTAATACAGTTTTGATGAGATTTTCATGTATCACAATGGCAGCATATTTAACATGATCTATGTGCAGCGTCAATCCAATCAAATTGGTATGAAGTATAATCCGGCATTAAAGAACCTGGAGACAAGATTACTAGCATTATCATTCTTAAAGCGCAAAGATAGAGCGGAGACAATATGCACTAATGGCATTTTGTGGAGTCAGCATTATATTTAATAGCAGGCTCAGTGATGATCACTTTACCGTGTGGCAACATGCTTTCAATCCTGTCTATTAAACAGAGTGCTGGCGGTTCTTTGGTCGGTAAATTGTATCACTTGTGGTGTTTCAGTGACTACTAATTAATACTACTACTAAATACTACTTCTACTACTACTTCTACTACTACTACTACTGCTACTACTACTGCTACTGCTACTACTATTACTATACTACTACTACTACAACTATTACTATTACTACTACTATTACTACAACTCCTTTTCACATTCAGGCATGTGCACACATTCACACACAGATGTAGGTGTGCAAGCTGTCACACCCATACAGATACAGATACCCATACAAGGGTGGCATAAAAAATTGACAGGAAAACAGCTTAAAGAAGTTTCCACCTTTGAAAAGTCAATGCAGTTAATAAGAACACTGAATCGTAATCACAACACTAAATCATCTTGCGTCTCGATGACAGGGTTATGTATTACATATTAAGAGTCGAATAAGAAAAATGTCTTCATGACTAATATCTCAGTAACTGCCTTGTTGTTTTGGTGTGTTTAAAGCCCTAAATGTCTAAAATATATCCTCCTTTACCACTGAGCAGCTGCTGATGCCCAGTTAAGCTGATGGATGGCTGGAGAAGTTTATTTATTTATTTATTTATTTTTTCTCATTTCCATTTCCCCTGATGCCTAATTCTAGTGTGGTGGGGAGTGGAGCACGGCAGGGAAAGGGGGAGGGACTGCAGCACGCCCAGTTCAGCCCGGCCCTGCCTGGCTCTGCTCTGTCAGCTTAATCTGCTCTGCAGGGCCTGGCTCCACATCTGGCACACTGCTGTCTGCCTGCCTCGGGGCCAGGACGGCCACACCCTCCACCCCCACAGCCACTCAGAAATGGAGGAGTAAGGAGGGGCAGAGAGGGAGAGCGACATGACGTTGTTGCCAGCGAGGGAGGGAGAAGAAAGGGTTTGATTAAGAGAGACTGAGATAGAGAGAGCGGGAGGGTTGCTCAATCAACGCACGGAAAGTACATGAGAGCTGGAGAGGGAAAGAGGTGATTAGCGGGGGGAAAGAGAGGATCATGGGTAATATTAACTAGCCTCTTAGTGGTAGTATAGAATAAACTACTGATAATGTTCCTCATGCATGAAGGTGATTTATGCTCATGACTCACAGCACACAGAGGGGTTGACACTCAAATAATCAGCTGAGCAGGAAGCATCTGACTGGTTCTGACATAGAGAAGGGCTGCTATCAACAATGTCATTTTAAGTCGTTAAACTGTAGCTCAGAAATGGCAACAATTTTAAAGACAAATTTTTTCGGCCCTGGAGCTGCAGGAGTGACAGTATAAGACTGGTTGAACTGAGCAGTTTTCCAGGTGTGAAAGTGTGTAACTCTCCTTTCCCTTGCAACTTCAAAAATGATTCTTGTACAGCTCTGCTTTCTCAGAAGACTTCACCAGATGCTCACCTCATCAATGTTAATCACCTCAACATAACTCATGACATACAGTAACAATCTGGCTTCACATATTTTGCCATCTTGGGCTTCATTATTCCACTGTGTCTTCCAACAGCTCTATCGTTTGCCAGGACATCATTGTTGTAACTTTTATCAAAAATATGTTTTCCAACAGCCTCAAAAAGATATGGCTGCTCTACTTGAGATTTTTTTGTGTGGACTTGCATATGGTTCTTATGTAACCAAATCTCTGTCAGGGATCACCTTGTCTGCTTGGCAGATTAACAGCTTATGTATCCGGAAAGCCACCCCGTCCACTTCAACCCTCCTCCGTCATCTCATCAACCCCCCACCTTGCTTTAACTTTTGAATGACATGAGCAACAGCCAATAAGAATTTGAAGATCGGTAGATGATTACGTTTTAGGTTTATTTCACTTGAAGCTGCTCATAGGAATCAAAACAAACAGACAGCTGAAGTAATGAATCCTTTGAGAGAACTTTCTAAAAGAATACTTTCTCTCAGTCTCTCAAAACCAAACAGAAACAAAGAGTGAAACAAGAATTTGATAGTATTTGAGTATTTGATACTAGTTATAGAGATTGGTGAGCCATGAGGATAAACTCAAGCCCTGTGTATGCACACAGATAAATATTTAGGGTAAAGGAAAACTCACTGGTTTATTTTCCTCATCCTCTGATGACTCAGAAATCTCCTCCTCCTCAAGAAACTCCACGTCTGATTCTCCAGGGGCGATGGGAACAATGATGGTCAAGTTGGGGTTGGTCATATAGCTGTCCTCCTCTGGTATGATGTACTTCTCCTCATAGTGTCCAAAAACTCCCCCGTTGCTTTCCACGTGGTTGCCAACCACCTTGATGGACTCAGTGACTTCTTTGGCCTTCTGCTGTTGGTTCTTCACGTTGCCGTTGAAGAGCTCGATGATGCTCGTGGTGAGCCAGGTGACACCGGTGTGGATGCGGGCGACAGCAATCTGGATGTTATTCAAATCGCCATCCTCATCGGGAGCAGAAAGGTTGTCACAGCTAAAGGAGCTGAGCAGCAGAGCCAGAAAGAGATTCAGCACCTGGTGACAGTTAGATCGGACACATACGTTAGATTTATGAGAAACCATCGGATCATTGTTTTTCTTTAGTAGCCTTTTCAACCTCAATAAAGTTGGCAGAGAATATGTACTGTACATCTATTGCTGTTATGTCAGCATCTATCTGTTTCTACAAAGCTTCAAACTAATGTGAGCTTTTGTCAACATTGGAAAATCCTGCATTGTAAATGCAGGAGGATGCACCCAGTCAAGCCCAGACACATATGGTTTCTACTGCCATCAGTTGCGCTACCCCATGAACTCAAGGTCCCAAGCCTCCTTCTCCCATGTAATCTATCTACTAGCTTAGAGAGCAGCGGCATCTAGCATATCCCTGCACTGTGTGTGTGTGAGTGCATGCATTTGTGTGTGTGTGTACACACATGATGTGCACAGTTAGTAGGGATCATCTTTGGGCCGCGCCACTGAGCCAGTCAGAAATGGGGAGCATGATTAGTGATGAATGCCCTTTGACCTTCTTGCCCCTAAGCATCCTGGATAATCCCTCAGATAAACAGCTTTCACATGACTCATGTGCAAAGGAGGTTCCTGTCCGCTAAGCTCCATAAGGAGCACTGGTGCGATCTGATCTTTTCCCTAATAAGGCAATAGAGTCACTGTAGGTGTCTTGAGTTTTTAAATTGCATTTATTATGGATATTGTCAGGTAATAAATAATATATTAGATGCTGCTATTGCATTGGTTTGAATAGTACAGTCAATAGATCTGTATTAAAGGCAGTATCAGTCATCAGCCATGCAAAGAACATAGAAAAAACATTTTCGGGTTTAACAAAAGGTTTTAAAACAGTTTTGACGGACAGATACATTTCAGAGCATGGGATTAAATGTCGGAGAAACTAGCGTTTAATGGCAGAAAGAACAGAGAGCATGCAGGGAACAGGTGTTTGAGTCATATCCAACATATGCAACAGGAAGCACCGCTCCTGACAGGGTTTTAAAACAATTACATGACGGAACTGATTTGATCGCGGGACAGACAATGCCCATATCTCAGTGTATAACACTATTTTAATATGTGCTTGATATGACCTGTGAAAGCCAGCGCCCAGCAGCACTGCTCCTCTCTCATTTGGGCTTTTGATTATACAAAGGTTTTGCTCATTCATGTGAGAGAAAGCAGCAACTAGTTGAATACACAGACTGTAAAATGTTTTGCAGAATGGAATTAAAAGAAATTATTTCTTTATGAAATTTTGTTTTTTTCATATAGGCTGGAGTAGTAAAAAGTAAATATTAGTCAATAAAAATAGTAAAAAGTAGTAAAAAAATAATATTTTAAATCACCTCTGCTAAATTGAGCACACACGTACAGATAATTATAAAGGAAAGCCTTTTTATGATATTGATGACTCTTGCTTGCTGAAAGTGCCAAAATGGGTGGAGCTACATTTAAACCAAAGCAACACTGAACATGAATGAAACGCTGCTACTGCTGGCTGTCTGGGATGCTGGGATTTTATCCATTCTCATTAATGTTAGCTTCCAGGACACAGCTGGACAACAAGTCACCATATGGATGGACCAACCAATATACCTTTGCTATGCTGAGTGACAGCCGTTGCGTATAAAAAGAACTGTTACTTGGATTATATGTTTTTATATAAACTGATGTGCTATAGCCTTGGCCGATCCTTTAAACAGTACTTGGGTCAAAGTTTCACCCATAAGGCTTAATTCATTATCTGTGGATAAAACACTCAGCTCTGTTGGACGTCAAACAGTGGTAAAGCCCCTCCAGCGCGTTGTTGTGACTGCAGCTTGCATGACAGCATTTGTAGATAATACATATATATGACTTATGAGAGACAACAGATGGTTTATACGTTGTCCAGACTAGATCTGTTTTGAAGAGCGCTAATGCTAATCTGCAAGACTTTAGCATGGGGCCGTGACATGACCGTCAGGGCCCTTAAACGGTTGAAGCAAAAAAACCCACAAACCACTGTAGCTACAGAAAGCTAAAATGCAGAATTCATTGCTTTGAAGCCCCAATCACTGTCCAAGCAGGTCCCATCCTCATAATGTGGAATTGCCAATCCTCACCAGTGCAACGTAATCCCTGATTATGGATGACATCATTTGGACCTGATAGCGGTCATAGTTGGCTGCTTTGGCATGTAATGGGCATTCTCTATGGGCAGACCGCCTGTTATCATATAATGCTCAGAAATAAGGGATATTGCATTATATAATGGTGTCCAACTTTGTACTCACCACCAGGTTCCCTATCACCATGACCAACATGAACACCAGGATGCAGAGGGGCTGCCCAGCCACCTCCATACAATCCCACATGGTCTCGATCCACTCCCCGCACAGCACCCGGAACACAATCAGAAAGGAGTGGAAGAAGTCCTTCATGTGCCAACGGGGCAGCTGACAGTCTATGGAGATCTTGCACACGCAGTCCTGGTAGTTCTTGCCAAACAGCTGCATGCCCACCACAGCAAAGATGAAGACGATGATGGCCAACACTAGCGTCAGGTTGCCTAGGGCGCCCACTGAGTTACCGATGATCTTGATGAGTGTGTTGAGAGTGGGCCAGGACTTCGCCAGCTTGAAGACTCTTAACTGATGAGGGGAAAAAAATGGGAAAAAAATGAATTTCTGAAATTTACGATGTGTTTGAGTTTGATGTTGAACTACAAGATATTCTAGACCTCTGCTTTGAATCCTTCAGATGAATGATGAGTCTGGAATTCAGATAAATTTTCATATTATTTATTATTGAAATTAAATGTTAAAATATATCATCCACTTCTTTAATTTCAATGATGATATGATGCAGTCTCAATAATGGATGATAGATTATTTGTGGATGAGTTTACTTTAAATTAGTGCTGGCAGCTCAAAGTTTCTCTTTCCCTTTATAACATTGAATATGAATACTCTTCATAATAATATGAATAATTCAGTATTTGTCTTTTCATTTTTGCTTTTATAAAAATATTACAAAAACAATCAACAATAAATAACACAATAATGATAAATGAGCCAACATTAAAATAAAGAAATAAATGACAGTAAATGAAATCACAGCGAGTGTTAATGGTTCCCCTACCAATCTGAAGGAGCGTAGGACAGACAGCCCCTCCACGTTGGAGAGGCCCAACTCCATCAGGCTGAGGCAAACAATGATGCCGTCAAAGATGTTCCAGCCCTGTTGGAAGTAGTAGTAGGGGTCCATGGCTATCAACTTCAGCACCATCTCGGCTGTAAAGATCCCTGTGAACACCTGTAGTAGACGCAGAGTGACAGCAAAGATCTAATTAAGCTCTCTTGGAGGAGCGTGAATAAAATGGTGAATTTATTATGAAGCATAATTTAAGTAGAGCTGGAAATCCTCTTTTATGATTTTATTATTTTATTATTAAGAAACTTGAAGACATTGGCACGTTTTCTAATTTGCCAGTAGGGAGAGATGGAAAAATACAAATGAAAGAATAAGCCCCACTCCATCCCCAAAATCCCCCCTCCCACCTCAGATGATCACAAATTGTGTAAAATATAAATTGATTATTAGTGACCTTGTGGTAGGTTCAGCATGCTTATATTTGACAACGTGGTTTTATTTTGTACGAGTATTGTGCTTTCCATAATCATATCATTTTCTGCTTAATTCCTGCTCAGCATAACTGAGGAGAAAAAAAAAAACATATGCTGCCTGATATAGAAACACGTTATCTGAATGATGCCATGTGGGTCTACTGCCTTTTCAATGACACTTTCAGTCCACTCTACTGGGCATTTACCATCCAATAGCACTTAAGAGAAAGAGACTGTTACCCTTACCAGATTGCCCACTGAGAGCATCCCATTGAACTCATCAGTCATGGGGTAGTGCTCCAGTGCCATGAAGAGGGTGTTCAGGACAATGCATATGGTGATGCCCAGATCCAGGAAGGGATCCATCACCATAAACTTCACACAGTCCTTTATCTTCAGCCACCAGGGGCAGCAGTCCCATATCAGGTACTTCTTGGCAAATGTGTACCAGCAGGGATGGCACTTTTGCCTTGACTCCTCCAGCTCTGCTACAGAGAGACCAAGGAAGGTTCGGCTTGAGCAAATCGAATTTTACGATCTGTTCATCTAGCGTGTATAACTCAAGCTTTTGTGCAATGTATGCCTTGATTTAAGTAGTGGAGATGTGTGTGAGGGATGCTGATATAAAAAGTCACTCAAAAAACCTCTTACCTCTTAAATCATTCTCACCATCCAAGGCATCGCTGAGGAAGCTGACGGAGCTCAGCCCTCTTTTCCTGTGCAGTGGCGGGGGCTCGGTTACTGTAGGGGACGGCTGGAGAGCAGGTCTGGGAGTTGTCTGCTCCACACACATGGGCTCCTGGGACACAAGAAAGGGAAAAACACTGATTGAGACAAGCAAAGGAGCACACACAGACACACACACACACACACAGGCAATCATGGATTTAAAAGTGAACCCTTCTTAGTTCTGCTTTTATCTGGTGGGCTGTTGGTTAGATAATGTTGATGATGAAAGTGAAGTCATTTGGGGGTGAAGGCTGCTGTGAACAAATGTGTGTATGTGTGTGTGTGTGTGAGTTTGAAAATATTACATCCCATTTACAGCATGTATTTCTCTCTTGTAGGATTGTCTCAGTTAAGGGTCACCTGCCACACTGGCCAGTTAACTCTTTGAGATAATAACACTTGAATTTATCAGTTATATAAAGCCTTTGGTCTTTGCCTGTTCTCAAACTGTACACTCTGACCGTGAGCCAATCAAATCAAAGCACAACTCTGTACCAAACAGGACCCTGATTGGTTGCCTGTTTACACCCGCTCTACACAAAGCGATAGCATCTAAAATTCTGCAAACTTTGATACATTTCTATGGAAAAAGCATTTACATTTTTTTCACTGGTAAAAATGATTCTTGGCAGGGACATTTCTTTAGTTTTCACTCCTTGACACTTTTTAGACACTTTAGACTATTTTAGACACTGCCCATCACTCACCGTGTCCTCCTTGACCTTCTCCATGCTGCAGGCAGGCAGGGAGGTGGGGGTGTGCAGGCCCACAGTGGTGATTCCATTTTGGTCTAAGGAAATGTTGAGTCGGCCGTTGATGTTGAGGCTCGGGTTAAAAACATGGGAGCAGTGGCTCCGCACACTCCCCGTCCTCCTCTTCCAGGGGGTGACTGTTGAATTGGAGCGACTCCTCACCGCGTCCCCATAAACACTGTACTCGTCGTCCCCGAAATCAGTCTCCGAGTTGTTGCGTACCCGGAAAGAGCTGAAGATGCTGTTCTGGCTTCCTCTCCTGGTGCTTAGGGGATGGGAGGAGAGGGTGGCCAGGAAAGGGTGGATGGGCAGAGGAGACAGGGGAGGCTAGAGAGACACAGGAGATACATTAGTTCCTATGCCTTTTGAGGAGAATGTTAAAGGCTGAGAGAAGAGTAGGCTATTGACATTGAGTGCTGTACCATTGGCTCATCCAGTGGGTCAAACTTCTCTTCAGCAGCCTCCTCCGCTGTCTCCTCTGATAATGCCCTGTGAGATCTCCTCCTTCTACTGTTTCGCCGTGTACTGCCTGTTTTCTGGCAGAATGGGGATAACTCTGGCGACAACACCGAGTCCGTCTCCTGCGCCTGTCGTTTTGCTGCCAACTTCACACAGAAAGACATTACGTTAAGAGTAATATCCTCTGATTTCTTGTGTTACCCTTAGGTTTGAGATTGGAAAATAAAAAAAAAGTGATCGTATTTGGATATCTGTGACATTGAAATTTTGCACAATTTGCCATAAATCATGCAGCACACATACTTGAAAATGCTTGCTGGGTGTTAATCTGAGTGCACCTACTCTTTGCTCTCTGCGAAGGTGCTCCATAGCCAGCTGAAACTCCCTCTCTTTCTGCCAGGCCTCGGCGATGGTTGCCTGATTCTGCTCCTCATAGGCCATGGCCACTACAGCCAGGATCAAGTTGACGAGGTAGAAGGAGCCCAGGAAGATTACCAGCACAAAAAACACCATGTAGGTCTTCCCAGCCGAGCGCAGAGTCTGAAGGAGTAGAGTTAATCAGAAAAGAGAAATCCACATATTTAAGCATTTGATTGGGTAAAACTACTCTCTTCTACATTTGTACATCAGTTACTTTAAATGTATGGTCCTTCATGTGAAATAGATTATGAATCATTATTCAGTTGGATAAAAGTGTATACAGAATATAAATGTAACATGGTGAAAAAGCATGAGATTCATAAATTGCACCTGGTGAAACAGTTTTTCCCAGTAGTCTTGTGTCATGAGTCTGAAAAGGGCCAGAAAAGCCCACCCGAAGCTGTCAAAACTGGTATAGCCATAGTTAGGATTCCTCCCCACTTTTAGGCAATCGAATCCATCTGGACACCTCCTATAACACACAAACAACAAACTATTTATTTAGAGCAGAAGAGGTGGAGGAAAGATGATTATTGCCAGGGGCTGATAAACAAAGGCTGTGCACAATTAAATCAAAAAGCAGCTGGGACAGATATAGCTGAGCTTTGCACGAGAGTTAAAAACATCTCCAGTATCTACATGTAGCCCCGTGGCCTCTGACTCCACAGGGAAGAGAAGCGCTATGAGTCAGTAAGTACATGGTGCTGGTATCACCACCATTATTTCAACTGAAGAGGGCACTTGAAATTCATTCCAGGCAGGAGCTCTAAAATGCACAAGGGATTACGCTGAGCCAGATGGATATCAAGTTGCAGTTCAAATTTTTTCAGCTTGATGCCTCCATCTCTGATCTTTATTGTCAGCATAGTGGCATTACAGCAAATATTTCAGTTTGTCGGAGGGGAACAAGCTGGACTGCCATGTCAATCTGAGAGTGGAATAATTTAGTAATGGCAGGGAAACAGCTGGGTGGGGAGCATATCGCTCTGAGAACAGCTGTAGAGCTCACCAGCCAGCCAGCCAGCCAGGCAGGCAAGTAGGTAGGACCGCTCACTAATATACTATGGGGACAGAGGAGGCTGGATGAGGCCAGTAGCATCTTCTTGTCACAGGATGGTCCTTCTCTCTGAAACAACACTCCTCACCCAACAAGTCAACATCTCATGCTGAATTTAAGTCTGAGAGTATCACATCCAAACTCTCTAATGTGCCCCTGTATTGTCAGAACTGGCTCTCTGGTAGACTGCAGCTTTCAATTCAAATTAGGGGCCATACTCATAAGACCACCAAGGTCAGAAAATTGACAATTTAAGAATATGTTGCAAAAAAGCTGTTTTAATCCTAGTTTTGAGCAAATAACAATTCTTCCCTACAAGCAATTATTGAAGAGTTTTATCAAAAAAGTCCTCAGAGTCCACTCTGCAGTGACACCAAATAAGCATCTAAGAGGAACTCTAAAGCTAGACCTTGAAATGTAATCCAGAGGTACTTTTCAGGATAAGGATTGCTTTATGAACTCAGGCTGCGGTCACGTAACGTGCTTCAAGAACACAAACCGACTAGATACGTCTAATGATGTGGTTGCTAATCTCATTACTCCGCTAGTCGTCGATGCTGTCAATTGAACGGCCAATTTGAATGTGAGGCTTGGCGTGCAATGAGATACTGCTATAAAAACAAGGCACCTGTTAGGCTAAATGTACTAGAGGTTTCTATAGTAACGGTGCCCTGGAGGCTGCTGTTGCATGTATACATCCTGAGTTAGGGCTCCTCTAGGAGAGCTGCTTTGCCGCGCTCCCCCGCTGTGGGATCTCCCTGCACACAGGTAACACATCCACAGTCCGCCTGAAAACACTTGGAGGCAGTTTGCTGTGTGCACTGGGAATGCCACACTCTGTGGTCACACCAATGTTTTTTCTTTTTCGCTGCACATCCTACAATTTATTACTAACATTCTCACCAATGTTACATTGAGGATCCACATGAGTACCTCACTCAAACACACAGAAGTTTACGCATCAGCCTGCCACTGCCAAATATACCTCTGCATAAATGATGTATATGGACTTGTGTCAGATTACATAAAGGGGCTTTCACACTACATGTGGTGTCTGTATAAAACCATCGGTCTGGGACATATAATGGATACACCATACAACTATGATGCTCTTTGATCCAGCCTTCATGAAAACACTAAAATGTTTAAAGTACAGAATATCTTTAACAATAATTTCCACTCTATAGAGGGTGGGGACTGGGGGCAAAAGTTGAAACTGTCTACACAATTGTCAATGATCTGGTCATAATCCTTGATGCACATTGGCTTTAAGATGTGAAGGGGATAAGCATTGGCCTGAAATCTACAGTAGTAATGATCAGGAACAGCCAGGACCTTTGAGCAAACAGTTTAGCACAAACCTGTGAACCATCAATACTGAAAATGTCGTTTTGTGTATGTGTATGTGTATGTGTGTGTGTGTGTGTGTGTGTGTGTGTGTCTGTGTATGACCGCGAGTGACCGTGTGTGAGTCATCATAATGTATCCAAAGCTTTAATTTGGAAATCTACTCAGGGATTACTTGTTGGAATACACTCAAAAGATTAAGCATCCTCTACGTTTTACGTCCTCCCTCCTGACCTGCTTAACATCTTTTCTTCACGGCTAGCCTAAAAAAAAAAAAAAAAAAAGGTCTGTCTAAA
>OOFE01010004.1:2228-45916 GCA_900323365.1 Monocentris japonica | reverse complement strand
TTTTGGGGGGGGGGGGGGGGGGCAAGAAAATCTAATAATGTGTTTGCCTTTCTGAGGACCTGCCTTATGAAAACAGTTACAGATTTGCTTTTGTGTTTGGGGTCATAGTCATGCTGCATGACCCGACCTCTGTTGATATCTGTTCAGATCACAGACCGTTACCCTGATATTTTACTGCAGAATTTCCTGATACAATTTGGAATTCATTGTTCCCTCAATGATTGCAAGGGTAATCAAGATTATCCAAGGGGGCATTTGTCCTTGAAGTCTGATTGATTGATGCTCCTGTAGAGCAGGGCCATTATAGCAGTGTCCACATGAAGAGTTCATATTTCATAAAAAAAGAGATGCTGTTACACTTTCTGACAGATGGCATTCACATTGGCTTCAAAACACAATTTCTAATGGAGAACAGCACCCAAACACTTGTAGTATTCTACCAACTCAGTCTCACCTTTTAATGACTGTCAGTTTGGTGCGAGGTAGTGACTTTCTAAAGTCAATCATGTCCTTAGTTTTGGTCACATTAAACTAGAGGAGGGAGTCTTTGCTCCATGAACCAAAATCATGAACTACAGGTCCATGGTCTTTGTTCCTAGTCCTGAAAAATGTGACAGAGTAATCAGTTGATAGTGTATTTATCCACATCGTTGCTGCAGCAGTCATTTATGCGCAAAATGTAAAGAAGGGGAGCGAGAAAAACCTGGAACAGAGCCAGTAGATTAGAAGAACCAAATTATGCAAGTATTGTAAGAGATGTTGCGGTAGTATGAAAGAAAGAAGTTGGGGTTCCTGCTGGTCATGGAATTCCTAAAATATCATGGGATTTTGACGTGTTCCTAGACTGGGAAAATCCGGGAATATCACAGAATTTAATATATTGGTCACTTTACAGGAATATAGCAGAATGTATTTTCCAACTTGTTTCACACATCCATTGCATTAGCTGTTGATTTTGAGCCCAACTGGGGTGGAAACCAGATTGAAAAATAGCATTAACCAACCAGGAAGGAAAAACCCTTTTATGTCATTGATCCACTCCGACATAGTCGGAAAGACAAGGAGGTTTACATCAGGTGGAAACCCTGATTAATAACTTTGCTTACTTCTGTAGCACCTGAAACACGATTTTCGAATCACAAATGGGTCAGTGTCTTTAATGCAGACTGTTTCCTGTAGGTAATTTAGTGTCATTTGAAGCACTTTGCGTTGTGAGGTAATGTGTAGTATTTTTCCCTGCAGGTTCCTCGGCCTCTGGCCCTGACCCCAGTCAGCAGCAGCATGCCTCCATTCCCCCAGGGCTCTATGACCCAGGAGGAACTGATGGTCTCCATGGTGACTGGCCTCGCCTCCCTCACCTCCCGCACCTCCATGGGCATCATCGTGGTCGGCGGCGTGGTGAGAAAACACCCATTAGATCAGATTAGATCACTACAGCAACAAATAGGATTCAGCGAAGAAGAACAGAATATTACTTAAACCAACACTGACATTTTAAGTAGAAATGTTTAAGTGAAAATGTGCAAAAGTATGGAATCCAGCATTAAATGTCTGTAGACTTGCTAATGTGAACACGATGCACATTTGTAAAGCATGTGTATGAATGCAAATTCACATATCTGCTTATTCGGTTTCCCATATACCTCATTGTTGCATGTTATTTTCATGCATATTTGTATTTACCGTAAGTAATGTTAGTAATCCAGTCCGAGTGAGGTTTAGCACCAGCCTTTTTCCCAGCATGCACTAGCGCTAAGTTGCTGAGGTGGTGGTCCTGTGTGCAGATCTGGAAGGCCGTGGGCTGGCGTCTCATCGCTCTATCGGTGGGTCTGTATGGGCTGCTGTATGTGTACGAGCGGCTGACCTGGACCACTAAAGCCAAGGAAAGGTCCTTCAAGAGGCAGTTTGTGGACTACGCCAGCGAGAAGCTGCAGCTCGTCGTCAGCTACACCGGATCCAACTGCAGCCACCAAGTCCAGCAGTGAGTAAAGACACACACACACACTCTCAAACTACATCAAATCGTGTTAGGTCTGTACTGAGGAATTTTAATTCAGGAAAGTTACATTATTATGAGAAATGTAACCTTAACTGTAACTCTTCACATTTTCACAACTCCCATAATCCTCAATGAATTTAGATGACATCACATAATGCAAGAACTTATTTCCCAGGTATTTTGTTATGATAAGTTTAAATGGACTGCTGCCATGTATGGTGATTATATGTTGCTAAATCATTTTACATTTTGTAATAAATCACATTGTATCAGCAGTGCCTCTGTGTATGTAATATGCTATAAGCTATGTTTGCTAACACAGAAGAGATGAAGGCAGCTGATCAACCAGAGATCATGTTCTAATAAACTGATAATTAATTGGGTCTATATGTCACGGTGGCAGTGGACACAGTCCTCTGTTCTGTTGGTTTATAGTGGCCTCTCTGCCCCCTGTTTTTTCCCGTCACTAGCTGGTTAAGTATTATGAATCCCTCTATCTTCTCAGTTTATCACCAGTGTCACATGTGCCAGAGCTGGTTAGTCATACTGCTCTTACACAACCTTTTATGTAAGGACTTTTTCAATACAAATCAGTGTCATTGCTTATGATTGCCCTCTGGTGGCGAGATTAGGAAATGACAGAAAAACACTGGAATGTCAAAAGCATTTCTGTTTCTGTTGACCCAGTTCATCGTTGATGTTAGGGTTTGACGGATATGGGCTTTTGAAGGTTGATACCGCTACACATAAATATTTTAGACTGTAGTCATCGATAGACAATAGTTTGTGCCAACATTTGATATCTTTAAGTTTGACTATTTTCATGCCAACAAAAATGAGTATAAGCATGTTTTCTCAGAATGGAAAGGCAGGGTGGAAAAGCTTCTGAAACAGCATTTACACCATGGCAAACTAAAACGCTCTACAGCTCTCTCTGTAAATGTGACTGATCTTCACGTCGGCATGATGATCCCTAATCCTATGCGTCTCCCTGCTGTTTGTGGGTGTCAGGGAGTTGGCAGGTGCCTTTGCCCAGCTCTGCCAGCAGGTCGACATAACCCGCCAGAATCTGGAGGATGAGATCACTGACATGAACAGCAAGATTGAGCTGCTGGACTCGCTGCAGAGCAAGGCCAAGCTGCTGCGGTAAGAACTTCACTGGATGCAGCAACACAAACACTCGGACAATTTTTAATGATAAACTTTATTTATAGAGCACTTTTCAGAACAGAAGTTACACATGCTTAACAAACAGGCAGTACAAGGAAACATGGCAAAAACAGGCAATACTAAGGGAATATAAAATGTTATTAATGATACAATTGAAATAATTCAGTATAAAATATGCAAGTCAAATTATGAAGGCCTTTTTGGACACGTGAAGTGATTTAAAGGATGAGACTGATCTAGCCAGTCTAAGCTCCTTAAGTCCCTTCGTTTATATCCTATATGTCGAAACAGCCAAGAGAGCCTTGTCTGAGCATCCTGAGATGTAGCAAGGAGGAAGGCCTTGACAAGCCTTAAAAAGGATAAAGAATATCTTGAATTCAATTTTAAAACTGACAAGCAGCCAGTTTGAAATGAGATCAGGGACTAGACCATAAACTATTGATCCCCATGGGGGAAATTGGATCATTACAGCAGGAAATAGTAATAGTGTAGAGCAAAGAAAAATAGAATATAACCAATAATATAACAAATAGGGGTTATATTGGCATATTCAGCCAACATTTTCAACATATCTTATGTAGAATGTATGAATGGGAAGTATGGATCACAATATTATGTTGTGTGCAAAATAACAGTAGCAGAACTTACTAAGACAAAGCTTGAATTAATGAAGAATATGTACAATATGAGAGTATACCAAAAACATGAAATATATGCTATATCATATGCAAAACAAGAAATATGTGAAATAGGTGTAACCATTATAAAAGCACCACTGTGTCAAAATTGGGTGTTCCCTCACTTAGGGATAGGTTCAAAAATGTTAAGTTATTAACCTGTCCATATGCACAAAGGGTTCAGTTGTGACTGTAAAATCATGAAATAGAAATCAATCCACTTGAAACCCTACAGGTTTGCCATGTTGAGAGTTGAAGAAAATATAGCCAATTAAACTTATGTTGTGTTGTGATCATAGCAACTACTCTAATGCCCATAATGCCTTGTGTGAATTGTGTTTAGGAAATTCAAAGATTCCTTCTATATTGGTATATATGAATAACAGTGAATATCAAAACTCACTGTATTTCATTGTTTACATTGTTAGAACGTGTCATGGATAGTGCATGCGCCGATATGTTGACTTTTGAAACTATAGCTGTTTCAACCTTTGGCTGTGTTTTTGATGGCAAGCGTTTGAATACCCACAATGCCTTGTGGGGCAATCAGGGAACTCGGTGCATTCTTTGTTTGCTGTGGTAACCTGTGCAATTGCTGCTAGCAGCTACTACTTGAGTTAAAAAAAATCCCTCATTTTGTGTTTTGCTCCGGTTATGAGAATTGAGACTGAAACCATGTGTGTATTTTCTTGTGTCAGGAATAAGGCGGGTTGGCTGGACAGCGAGCTCAACATGTTCACCCAGCAGTACCTCCACCAAGGCCGGTAAAAGCGTCTGAAACCAAGCAGACTGGAGATCCGCTATGCTTTGTGAACACTAGAGATAAGACTTTTCTGTCAACTAGATTTCCCCTCCTGTCGACATTTTGTTTTTGCCTCCTTCAGTAGAGAACAACCTCTCAGCAGTGTTCTCAATAGAAAAGGGGAAATTAATTTGATACCAAATAGCCCTCTGCCACATTTAACTTGAAACTGCAACATATAGATGAATTGTCTTTGTTTTTGTATATTTAATTTGATGCCATGCCTTTTGAACACAAGAGGATAAGTGCCACCCTGAACTAATGGCAGTCCAGATGAGGGAGCGGAAGAAAATGTCTGTAAATAAGGGTAACATATGTAACGGGAAACATGGGAAATTATTTATTCCTCCAGATGTACTACTGTGTTCAGTTAGGTGAAAAATCCGCTCGCTCTCCAGAGTCTAAAAAGACACTAGCTATCAGATCTGACCCTACAAGGAGGGTTTGGAGGTGGCATTCGTTTTGAATGCACTTACCTTTGAGAATAGGCTATTGTATTGTGATGGTCACATTCGTTTTTTTTTTTTGTTGTTGTTTTTTTTGCTGTTGATAATCAGTGACCGACAAAAAAGTAAATGATTCACTGTCCGAGCTGTTTTCGGCAGCACTTATTTGAGCTATCATGAGCAGTACAACTTCCCCGTGACCTCACACGCACGAGTTGGAGGTTTTCTTGGTGGAGAGGACTTGGCCATTTGTCAAACCGCCCTGTTTGCAAGGGATCCAAGGATGGAAACTTCCAGGGCCGGTGGACGCGGAAGGTTAGTCAAAACAATTCAAGTCTGTGTGAGTCTGCGGATCTGGATATTACCCGTTTACCATCCATGTAGAACAGCTTTGACTTCTGCATTCAACACATCTCATGTAGACTGTGTGGATTACAGCTTTATTAAGGTGTGCAAAATAACAGTAGCAGAACTTACTGGGACAAAGCAAGAACACATCAGTCTGTAAATATAGGCATTCCTGTTTGCGAGGGTGATGCTGGCAGGCGAGTGATGCAAGTTGAATAGTTTTAACCACCTAAGCCACACAGACTGGGGTTGCTGGATTTTATGCTGTAAATGGTCCACTCATGTCGAGGGTTTTATTCAATTGAAACATTGTCATATCTAATAGTTTAAAAAAAATTGAGAAAGGTTTGCATCCCTAAAGCCTCTACCCCCAAATTTTAGAGAATGGTACACCTTTTTAATGATATCCGAGACAGTACTATTAACTGAAATGCCTATTTATCCATAAATGCCTCACTGATGCCTCGATGTCTTCTGTATAGTCACTACTCATACTTGTTATTATATGTATGGCAGTGCTTTTATTTTGCAGTTGGGTTTGAATGGGTTTGTAGCCAGGGCTGCTCAAATGTAGCACTGTTGCCATCTAACAGGTACCATACCCATGTCTACATCGGATATGGTTTTTACGTAGTTCACAAGCAATTGGCATTAATGTGCACATTATTAGGTATGCAGCAGTGGCCACTCTTTGATATGACTATATGTCACTATTGGCTTCTCAAATATGTATGCCTTTCGGGATGTAACACTTGGTGTTAAAATGGTGTTAAAAGAGGGGAAACCATATCAGTGTGTTTGACCACTGGTACATTAAATGCTGCCATTAAAATGGTGGTGCTTGGGCTTCAGCCGGACTGTAAAACAAAGCCATGCGTACGTTGGGTTGTGCCAAGCGAGTAGGAAGGCTGCTATGAAGACTTCTTCTTCAGAGCGAAGACGTGCACTTTATATTTTTTGTTTTTTTGCTGCTTTTGTTTTGTTTTTTCCTAATGAAGGTCTTTTGGGTTTTATCCCCCCCCAAATGCAAAGCCACAAAGTAGATGAAATGTTTGGGTAGACATAAGGAGGGTTGAGGTAGATTGTACATGTAGACCTGCATGCAGTGACTGTTGCAGATTGTTGTCCTGTTAAATGTCTGTGTAAAAAAAATAAAGTTGGCACAATGCTAAAGAAATGTGTTACTGCTATTACATTTATTGTATATTTGAAATTCTGGGGGTCAGCTTCTTTACTCTAGAACGCTGATTGGCAACCATGTGCCATCATGACCCAAGAGTCTGCGGGTTTTCATTCCAACCAACCACTACAGCAGCTCATTTCACTGATCAGTTCTTCGTCTCTGGTTGAAGGTGTGCGTTGATCTGTCAAATGAGCTGCTGTAGTGTTTGGTTGGAATGAAAACCTGCTGACTCTTAGACCTCTGTGGACTTGGAAAAACTTCAACCTGCTAATTTCAGCTGACTTAAGAGAGAGACATAAACTTATGCGTTTACTGCATCCACCACCAAAGGGTTCCATGACACTTTCATTGATTCGTTTTCCATGTCTGGGAAATCTAATCTTTACATTTCCAGGTTTACCAGTATGTGTATATTCTGTGCAATATTCCACAGCCTCATAAAAGAAGGTAAAATACAAATATTCTTGAAATGCAAACCGAAAGAAGGAGAAATAGTCTATATACTGCTTTGCTCCCTTTTGCAGATTTATTACCACTTTATGACGTTTTGAGCCACCATACTTTTCATCAGTCAAAACATTGATTGTTGCCTCCATTTGAGCCATATAGGCAGGTCACCTGGTGGATAACATGACAGTCAACACCAATAACACTGTCCACACAAACTGAAGTGCCAACAGAATTTCTTCAGTTATCTTAAATAATATATTTTTTTGATGCATCAATACATTTGTCAAATGAACTTTACACTTAACCAACTTGGTTCCTAATAAATAATAAAACTACCATAGAAATGTAGCTGGAAGAAAATGGAAGAAATAGAAGAGGCCTATAAGCTGTCAGTACAATACAAACTAGTAGTACCAGTCATAATAGTTGCTGTTGCTAGGTGATTAATAGTGGTTGCTAGGGTGTTACTACATGGTTGCTAGGTGATTACTAGTTGTTGCTAGAGTTGTACTAGGTGGTTGCTCGGTGAATCATTTGGGTTGTTTGGGTGGTACTACGGTGTTGCTCTGTGATTTAAGTTCACTATCCTTTAAAATTTCTGAAAGCATCTTAAAAAGTGACAATTTCCATCAATCATAGTCCCACTCAAAATGAAACACAGGTGTATAAAGGTGTCTGTCTGTGTGCTAAAGCTGTGTGTGTGTGTTTGTGAGTGACTGACCGACTGGTGTTAGTTGTAAGTATAATGGTCAATCTCTCCCTCTCGTCTTCTCCCCCTTTTCTCTTTCTCTCTCTCTCCCACCATTCCCCCTCTGCTCAATATGGTAAGAGACATAGAAAGAGACATAGTTTTGTGATAGCGGATGGCAAGGTTTTTTGTACTAACACTTTAATTGGGAGGAGATGCACAATAGGGGGCACATCAATAACGATCAAGCAGCGTGGTCCAATTTTGGTGTACCATTGATAAACAAAAATAGAGCCACTAGTATTTATGTGCCTGTGTATGTGAGCAGCACACCTAGTCCAGTGTTCCATAGCAGTTAATGTTCTGCTCTGAGCATTTCACTATTTGTGTGTTATGCAATATAATTCACAATAAGAACAAAAAAATCTAACTACTGTGACTAAGTGGTTGGTAGATCAGTAAGAGTGGTTGCTAGCGTGTTCCTTGGTCCTTGCTAGGTAATAAAATAGTGGTTGCTAAGGTGCTACTAGGTGGTCGTTAGATGATTAATAGTGGTTGTTAGAGTGTTACTAGGGGGGATGGTAGAGAGAGAGAGACAGAGAGAGAGACCTAGTGTCTGGTCTAAACTGAGTTTCGATATGAAGGATGCTAGTCGTGAACTGTCAGGTGTGTCGGCTGTATAAATCTGAAAACCTGGAAGCTGCCAGGAAAACTGCATCCACCCTGGGAAATGTTGGGAATGGAGAGGCCATTTCCCAAAAGTACTCATGTTGGTGATGGTTGATTACTTCTCACGGTGGGTGGAACTTTTTCCCTTGAGGAAGGCAACAGCCGAGACGGTTTCCCAGATCCTCACTCTGGAGATTCTGACTCGATGGGGGGGTTCCCGATTACATTCTGTCCGATCGTGGCTCCCAATTTGTGTCCTCCATCTTCCACGCCACCTGTAGAAAGTGGAACATCTCCCAAAAGCTCACTTCAGCATGTCATCCTCAAACGAATCTCACTGAACGGATGAACTGCACCCTCAAGCCTAAGATCGCCTTGTTTCTTGGAGACTATCATAAGCATAGGGGATCTTTACCTTCGGGATAGGTACTTTCAGATTTGTGCTCAACATGGCCATCCGCAAGTACTGGTGTGACTCCCGCTGAGCTCAACCTTAATAGGTCACGTGATACTGCAGCCACAGGATGCCACTCCGGACTCTCCAGTTTACGCAAAAATCTCCCATCTGGATGAACTGTACCATCTAAATTCTTCCGGACCTCCCTCAAATTCCTGGGGCATGTGGTGTTGTTTGCTGGTGTCCACGTCGATCCTGACAAAACAGCAGAGGCAGTTAGAAACTTCCCCGTACCAACCAACCTCAAGGCCCTTCAGTGGTTCCTAGGCATGGCTGGGTGGTATCATCGATTTGTGCCCAACTTCTCACAAATCACTGAACCGCTCAAATGCCTCAAGAGGAAAGGTGTGAAGTTCAGTTGGACTCCCCGTTGCCAAGCAGCTTTTGAGACACTGAAGGAACATCTGGTGAAGCCTCCCGTTTTAGGTCACCCCAACATCAACCTTGCAAAAAACGAGAACTTCCTCAGTTCCCAGACCCGAGTCTTAACCCTGCCAAAAGGAATTACTCTGCCACAGAGTTTGACTGACTAACTCTGTGAGTACTCTTATCTTTGTGGGTGAATGAACCTTATTAACCTTATTATTATTATTATTATTATTATTATCACTGAGTTCACTTTAATAATTTGAAATAAATATAAGTATTAAGATTTTCAAAACATTTAGTCCACCCACACTAGAAACTAGAAACAACTAGAAAGCTACATTTCCTGGAGGAAATGTGTGGTCTAGCTGTAAGCTATTTGGGGAGGAAGCAACAGCAGTAGTAGTAGCCCACTAATAATGACAACATCAATAACAATAACACCCTTGCAACTAATACTGCTACTGCTGCTACTACTACTATTACTACTTCTGTAGAAGACTGAAGCAGAGTGTAGTATACTCGGCAGTTCAACAAATTTCAAAGTCACATTTTTGTTGCCCAGTCTGTTAAGACCCAGAAGCAACCCCACACTACTTTGTAAAGATTTCCAACCGTCGCCTCTCTCTTTCAGCCACTGAATGAAGGCCATTCTTAAGCCATCTTTCCCACATGAATGGCCGCTTTCCTATACAGATAGAAGAGTTATTCCATATAGATTGGAGTATTAGAGTTTAGAGTATTTTTGTTTGTATTGAGATCTTCCATTCATCTTGTGCACCTTTGCCCACACCCATTGGGAGTGATGTATTATTGGGTTGACCTCCTCGCCAATACTTTCTGTGGTAGAGCTTCAATGGGCCTAAATAGGAGGAAAAGATATTGAACCAAACTCAAAACTTTGGACAAAATATAAACACTGTCTAGTCTAGCTGGTCACTAAATACATGAAGCAGATTATAGAATAGAAAACATGATTGGATGATGGGCCCTTAAAAGCTCATTTCTACTTGAATTGGTAGTCCATTCCCACTGCTCCATTCCTGCATGCTGAAACCCAACCAGACCAGTTAGTCAAGATGTTAAATTCATGTGCCTCATAAGAAATGGTGACTAGTAGTTCTTATGCCTACCTACGTTGAATGCACTTATTGTAAGTGCTTTGGGTAAAAGTGTCTGCTAAATGACTGTAATGTAATGTAAAATAGGAGCAAAAACGAGAAGGGGCAACTCTGGTCCAGGTGTTGGCACTGTTGTTTTTTGTTTTGTTTTTTTTGCTGAAATGTGCCATGGCACCAGAAATATTGACAAGCAGCGTCCTCCTCACTTCTCTCTCTCTGTGAACCAGATGATACAAACTAGTCAGATTACTAATGAACTTTCTCTCATACAATGCAGTACAGCCTAACTTTTTAGTGACAACAAAGACGGCTCACCTCACACTGGCTACAGTAGTAACAGGTACTGAACTGTATGTACATGCACATTGTTGCCTATACTTAATGGCGAGCGTTCCAGGAACTTTTACCTGGAAATGTTTCCTGCATAGTTCTGAAAGCGGCACACTTTTTCAATTACGGATTCAAAACAGTTTTACTGCTTCATATTTATAATTTGCAGTGTTGTATAAAAACCAATAACAGTGGTAGATGTCTTGCTATACTGTGGTTATTGGAGCAAGTATGCTGATCTGCAGAACTTTGCCTACAACCATGTTCCTACACTCCGAACAAAAAGGGTTGTATATAGTACCAGGCAATGGTCTTTAGGCTTTTACCATAAAGTAATCCTTTGTGGTGCTTTAAAGAAGCCTTTTAGAATGTGTGAAAAGTTCCAAATCAGCAGTATTAAAAAAAAAAAAGTTTAAGAATGAGTTTGGGTTCTTTATTTTGATTTACCATTTTTTATTTTTATTTTGCTGCAAATTAGATTATACAAGATGGTGTGAAACATGAGCACAGACATGACATTTCCTGTGTTGCACTGATCAAGCCTGATTACTAATTTCCACATGTCCTCTGACAGCATTTATTCCTGTCTGTTCTGACTTACTCCCATGGCACAAATTTGCTACCACTGCAATGACTGCAAAAGAGTTTGCTTTATTCTGACCAATCTTGTTGCAGCTCCTCTACTGGCGCTGCTCTTTTGACAGAAAACTGCCCAAACCATAATGAGGCCAGCAGATGGCAGTGCGATACCACCAACCCCCACATCATGAAGCTCACGGAGTCACTAAAGTCCCATCAAGGCCAACTATGTACAGTTTTTTTTTTCCTCCATTATTTACACACATTTTCTGAAGCTGTATCTCATTTTCATGGACACAAAATGTCTCTTGCAAATGGAAAGCATTGACATTCAAAGCTACCCCTGTCTTCTTAAAACTGAATTTTGAATATCCAAATGATACACGCATCACATGAATACATCTTTCTAAGAACTGATTGCACAATAGAGTGCTCAATTAAGAAACATGACTACGAATATCTTGACTTACCAGCGAGCTTAAGCCTTCGTTTTCTGTGTCATGCTTAGTATTTACGTATGAAAATCATGTTATTAGCCAAGCACAATAAGAAAATACTGTATACATTTCAGCAAACACAGGTGGGTGCATAGAGTGTTTTACAAACAGGACACACAATGGAAGAAAGTATAGAAAATAGGACTACTGTCTGCTGTAGAATGTAAAAATCCTGTATCCTGTTTTGGTTTCTGTCTGGAAGAGCATCCAGGAATCCATCCAGGGCTCTTCCTCCTCCTCTTACCCTCAGCCTTCCTCCCCCTCTACCTTGCTGCAATTGGCCCTTTGCACTGATTTGGAATTTGAACAATTTAGCAACTAGCGCAATGTAATTTCAGTTTAGTATTTTGAACACAAGATTTCTGTTTCAAGATTGTGCTAAATATACAGAATTGTGTATAGTGTCGTGCACACATTTAGAATTGCAGTCTGAGGGAAAAGCAACAAATGTCCCTTTGTTTTGGCAGAATTGGTTTGCAGAGTTTGGTTCATGGAAGTCAGGTTTGAGTCATTGTGTCTCAAGTTTCAGTGCTGGTGTGGAAACAATTGAGGAAAAACATGAGAAAAGTTTGTAGAAAGCTGACACCCAATTGATACGGGAAGGGTGGGGCTGATTGGCTACAGAGGTTGGTTGTTAAAAGCCCTTATAATAACCCCACCATAACAGATATTCTTTCACTTATCGAGTTGTAGTTATTTATTTCTGTTATTTTATAGGTAGATAAAATGATCAGACTCTCAAAGAATATACACTCCTGGATGTCATGTCCAGGGCTGCGAGGCAGGCGAACCATCAGTTAAGAAGTACTAGACTTTCATAGTGCGAGCATGCTACTGCAAAACCATGAGTACGGAGTCCACATGTGGCTGCAGTACCATGCCATCAGAGCCAGTTGGTGCATTAGGAATCTCCGGCTCTTTACTCCAGATCAGGAGATGCAGCTTGTGTTGTGCATTGTGAGAATTTGGAGTGAGGGTAGTAGGGCAGGTTCTGTTTTTTTTAGCTTTTCCTAAAGGCCACCCTGTGTGTCCTTTTCATTCTCTACAGCTAATTATCATGAATTAATGCATTTTGTTTACCCACTTATTCCTATTCAGGATCACAGTAGGCTGGAGCCTATACCAGCATGCACTGGGGTAATTTAGGACTCTCTCAATGCACTGGGACCGTGAGAGGAGGAGGAGAAAACAGAGGAGAATGCGCAAACTCCACACAGAAAGGACTGGGAATCAAACCAGCAACCTTCTGGCTGTGAAACTGATACCTCCAACATAAAAAAAAGGTAGAAATATTAGAATATTTCTAGATTTTTGAGTTTGAACCATTTGGATATAGGGCCAGCCAACGCCATACCTACCCTGGAGTTGCAGCTCGTTGTAACATTGTGTCCTTGATGGTTCATAATTATAATAATGATGATGTTGGAATAGTTTGAAACAATAAAAGAGATACATTTTTACACCACGGCTTGAAGCTTTCTGCTGATGGAGAAACCGAAATGGAGAAACCGGAGTCAAATTCCTTGTATGTGTACACATACTTGGTGAATAAAGCTGATTCTGATCCTGATGTCGAAATGAACCTTGTGAGATTCACTAGCAGAGGAATTCACCGGAGTTCAACATTGAAAGCTGTTGCAATTTCACTGTTGAGGGCCAGAGTGAGGCGATAATTTGTTCTTTTCCCTCATAAGGCTAGTTAAATAAAAAAAAAAAATTTTTTTTAAAAATCTCTTTGTCTTCAAATCACCCAGGAAAAAATATGAAGAACATTTAATCAAGCTGCCAGACAGACTCTGACATAGAAATACAGACATACACACATAATTAAACATTTTTCTCTGTTTTTTTTTTTCTTCAACTTTATCACACTCTATGTGTTGTACACTGAGTTATACGCTGTCAAACGTTAGTAAAAAAAGACAGTTGAGCTAGAAAGTTACATTTCAGCTTCAAATGACAAGCATATAGGAAATGGTCACAACAAGTGGGCTGCAATTTGACGTGACGTCCCGCTCTGTCTATTCATATTCACACAAAGGCTCCTATTCTCAGACTCAGACAGAATAATGTCTGGGTGATTTTTGTGATGACAAAAAAATACGCTGGGACGACTCAGATCAGCTAGATTAGGATTTCACAAGCATTTCAAACAGCATGCGGCCTGTTTACAGTATGCTTTCATGTTGACATTTCTCTAGAAATCACATGGCACATCAACTAGATATTTCTCATTTGCAGGGATGCTGAAAGCCAGTCAGCTGGTCAACTAGTTATAAATTTCTACTAGGAGACAGAAGGATTATACATCTGATTAGCTTTAGAGGAAGCTGACTGGATGAACATGGATTTGAATGCACTGGACTCTGATCACTGATGCTTCCATATTTGGTCATAGTATTAGTATAGTATAGTAAGTGTATTGTATTTAGTCCAGGGGATGAAAACACCTCAGTAAAACGTACTCAAGTACTTAATTCCTTTGGAAGTGAAATTCCATAACTCCCTGCTAAATGAAAATGTTCTCAGTTTCCTCACATTTCTTATGAAATTTGGGAAGATACTAATATGTACAAGTACAAACAGACCTTGTTGTTTTCCACCTGCGCCTTGGACAAAAAAGATTTTCATGATAACAGTAATTGAGATTGGTTCTATGCTATTTGTTGTAGTTGTGACTGCATCTGTATTTGCGTAGTTTGTAGTAAGTTGACACATATTGGCCATCAATTAAATGTTTGCAGGAGGCTTACTGCATGGCATCACTAAACAAACATGTTTGCGCAAGTCATATAGTCAAAATACACAACTTCTCTCTCAACAATCAACTGTACATTTTATGCAGTGTCTTTTTTGTTACTGTGGATTCAGGATTCATGCTTTTAGTGATTTCTATTCATATTTGTGTTTCGTAGTGACCATAATATTCTACCACACTGCATCATAAAGAACCAAAATATTCCCGAGACACTACTGTGCTGTCTTAAAAATGAAAACGCATCCTGAAAAGAGTTTGTATAAAGTGCTAGACAGATATTAGTTTCATCGAGGTGAGCATTAATGACTCTTTCAAAACTAGAAAACACAAATTGAGGCTGAACTGTGACGCCATCAAGCCGTTCAACCTAGAACACTGTTCATTACAGTTACACAAAGTTTTACAGCCTTCTATCAAAAATCTCAATTAAATGAGATATAATCTCAATTAATCTCAATTTAATTGCAGTTGTCGATTCATATAATACAAACATTGTACCAAATGGATCTCGTGCAGAGATGTTATTCAAACCGTCAGCATCATCATCACGCTGTCCACTTTTACTCCTGTGAAAAATCGGCCAATGAATAGGCACTTCAGATAATTATTTGGGAAACAAAATGCATCTTGCATGGTGGATCCGCGTTGCTCGATCAACAAAATGGCAACATTGATCCCAGAGGTGGCTCTCGGCCTCATGAAGGTCCCATGCTCTGCTGGCCTGTGAGACTGTCTGTTCTCGCTGTAATCGCCTGTGAAAAAACAAGTTAGCGATGCTTCGATGGGCCCATAACATGCCACCAAACAGTAAAAAATACCCCACCATAAGAAATTAGCTATGTTTTCAATGCTGGACTTTTTTTTTTTTGGAAAACAGGAACTTATTTTGGTGTTGTTCTCGCATGCTCTCAGTATGCAGTTGCGATACACTAGCAACGATGGATTGAAGTGTAGCTGCTTTAAAAGTTGATTTCTTCATTAGAATGTCGCTTACATATTCACGATTCACTTCCAGTCTACTTCGTACCTGAAATGCCTCAATACTGATTCACAGGATGAAGTGCTATGGATCTGTTTCATTCATGTTCCCGGTATCGTTGGCCGTCCAGCAAGATAGTGGCTGTAGGTTGAAGTTTGTCATGGATCTGTTTAGGTTTGAATTGAGATGTTACCCCCACACATCAGGGTCTGGCACACTGCTGTGTAACATTCAATGAAAACCAAAGTCCCTGCAAAGTGGCAGGGTTTATGCACCATCTCTGTGTCAAATGCCCACTCATAATCTTGGTTACTGAGGTTTGGCTATGGTGGCCAAAAAAAACTAAGTGGCCCCCACAATTTCACCAATGGATGTTTACATTGTATGGGAATCTTTTTTCTCCATTTGAAATTGGATTAGTGTTTGAGCTAACGTTTGTGTTTCACTTGTTTAGCGAGACTCCCATACTGTCTGGCGCAGAAAGCAAAAAACTTCCTGTCCAACACATTTGGACAAATGAATAGATGGGATTGAAGTCAATGATTTGCCTTGTTACCATCATGATTTCTTACCGAGATAATGTTGATTCTTAGTGCCCCAGCTGTTATATCGGCCTTTTACCAATTATTTAAATGTGGTCACATTTGAACAGTAGCTATATTAGTGATGCCACATAAACCGAAACTAGGTGTCATTTGTTTGTGTCTTTCTTTAATATTTCTGATTTGGTATAGAAATGGGAAAAAAAACCAGAGTATGTCAGTATATTGATAAAAATGCGGTTCAGTATGTATTTGGACATTTAACTTTAGATATTTACACTTATTCTATCAACAACAACACAGTCACACTTGATAAAGAACACATATGCTTCACATAAAGGAATATAGTCAATAGTGTGCAAAAGTGAAATATTCAATTTTGCACAACAGTGAAACTCTTTCTTGCTAAGAGACTATGGTAGGTGGGGCTGGGGGGCAGGAGATGGTGGCTGAGTGGAATTGAGGCATATGGGGCATCAGATGCATCGCTTTTCATGGGTTGGTCACCCAGATCGATTAAGTGAAACCAAATCGGGACAGCATGTAAAATTGGGGCAGCTACTTTCATCTGTGTGAAACAAGGTCTTTTTTGACATTTTCAAAGGCAAGCCTGATCTAACTGATTAATGCAAAACACCAACGAGTATATCACATGCTAGGGAGCTGCAGGAACTCTTCATGGAAAGAGGAGGCCACGTCAACTGGTGATGGTTGTTAATATTCTGTGAGGAGCCTACTAAGACATGGGTAGCTCTTTTTATGACTAAAAGGTTATCTGTCTAAAACCTAACTTTCCCACCTTGTGTCTTATAAAACCTATGATATTAAAATAGTAAAGTTATTATTATTACTATTATTATTATTGTTGTTGTTAGAGTAGTGAGGCCTCATATCAATCATATCTGGTCATAAACTATGCTGAAGTAAGGAGTGTGTCCTGTCACTGTCCAATTAGCAACATTTAACTTTGTTTAACAGCCAGTCTACCTTGTAAATTGAGTTTACAAGGAGGCTAACCTCCGTGTTTGCAGAGGAAATTAAATATTATTAGGTTCTCCATGCTCGCTGGTTTTAGATTTAACGGTAGACGGATGTGCGCATCAACACTTTGATAGCCTCTTTTCAATTCAATTTACATGTCAAATCATGTCAAATGTCAAAAAGTCAATTTATTAACTTTTACATGTGATTGAATAGTCCTTATTTTACACTAATTAACATCACAATTAAGTTTCAGTGTTAAGCATCCCAAACGGCAGTTTCTACGGTCAACGTTTCAGGTTGCTTAAATGTTGCTTAAACTGTACACTCTAGTATGATCTATGAGACGCATTGCTCTTGAAAAATATCTTATTGTATATTATTATCTTATCTGTATATATTTAGCTGATCTTTTGTTATCAAGCTAACCTTAACTGATCTTTTGTTATCAAGCTATCCTTAGCTGTTTTATTTGTTATCAAACTGTACATATCTGACCTTTTATCTAAGTATAATTAGCTGATCTTTTTGTTATCAAACTAAATGTTGCTGATCCTTATCAAACCAGAATTTACTCATCTTTTTGTTATCAAGCTGTCTTTAGCTGATCTTTTGAAACTATACTTAGCTGACCTTTCTTATCATCTGGAGTTCAGCCATTGTCCTCTTGTGTGAATATATTGCCATCACTGGGTTCATGCTCTGAAACATAGAAAAGCTCAAAGAAAATGCATTTTCCGACTGCAAGAACTAGAACCTTTTTGGGTACTTTTTTGAGCAGGAACCTTTTTAGTTCCCCTAAAAAGTTCAAGGTTGCTTTCCCACCGCGCCAAAGTACCGGGGAGATTATGCAAATAAGAAGTTTTGTTTGGTTTCATACGTCATTTAGGTACACGACGCCCCCCACAACAACAGCGCCAATTTCAACACAGCCAACACGGAGGAAGTTCAAGCAGTTATGTTGTTGATCCGCCACAAAATAAAAAGTTGGTCAATGTATAGAAATTGATCTAAATCGATCTCTAACGCTGCACCCAAGGTGTATCTCGTTATGTTCTCTGTGGCGCCGGAGACTAACCTCGCTGGCGTTCACTCAGCTGTTGCTTGTGAAGTGAAACTTAAAATTCTACAGTTTGCGCCAACACTGCTCTGGTATGAACATGATATTAGAATCATTTTTTGGAAACGAGAGGCGCCGAAGTTGGAGCAGAGATTGAACAAGCCGGTATTAAAGCAGGTATTTAAAAATGGTGGTTGGCGGACTTGACGATTTTTGCGTAGCTTGTATTGACCAATTAGCGTTGTTCAGTACTGCAACTCCGCTTGGATGGTTCTACCTCACTAGCAGGAACGTTTTTGGGGGCCAGGAACTATCCAAGAGGAAGCTTTTCGGGGCTAGTTCCCCCGGTGGGAAAGGTCAAAGTTCCTGGAAGTACCAGTACCAAGAGTACTAAGTCCCTGGATAGTTCCAGCGGTCGGAAACCGACATTTGACATAGAACACATTTCTCATGAAAGCACAGAGAAGCATACTTACAGTTTAAGATGGGCTGTGTGCTTGATGTCACGCTTGTGATGTCAAGACAATAGCGCTGTTTGGATATGATGCGCCGCTTTCTTTATCCATCCTCCATACTTGCATTCTTTTGTTTAATTTTACATAAAACGCATCATGCAGGACACAGGAATGCAAATTGAGAAACCATCTGGTGTAGGGATTGGTTGAAAGGAAAACCTGCATACTCTTAGCCCTTCATGGCACATGATTGGACACCAAAGCATTAGACAGTGTATGTAGCTGCTGCCATCGTGGAGGTGCATTGAAGAATTGGCTGTGCACAAATAATGTCTAAATACCAGGCTAGAAAAGATTGTTGTAGAGTGTAGATCCATTCAGTAACATTCTAAGTAAAAGTGAATGGTGTGGTCAGGTAGATTTGTTTCCAAATGTAGGTTACTGTGACTAAGTAAACTGTCTTGTCCTTAGCCCTAGTCTCTACTCCAAAACACTCTGAGTTTGAGCTTGAGAAGCTCAGTTAACCAAACTGATGTCAACATGTGAATACTAGCCTCTGCTAATGCTAGCTTCCACCAGGTATGTTATCTAGTGTGCTAATCAGATATGTTAACAACAAGACAGCGATGGTTAGCTGACCAGGTACTATGGTTAGCTAGCTAACACGCTGACATTATCTAAACATAAAATCAATCAGATGTATCAGTGATGAAATGATCAGTTCCCAGTCAGAAACAGGACAGAAATGCACCATATATATTAATTTCTGTTGAGTAGGTTTAGAAACACAATCAGAGCATTACATCCCCAGTTACATCACCTGAAAGCCTTCGATCACTGGACATGTTGGTTGTACATCCTGAACATTTTTGGTGTTGCTGCTGATGATAAATGGTGACAGTTAGTCTCTACGGATCTCAGTGATTTAGTGGCTTTAACATCTTGCAGCTGGAGTCGGTCCTGTTCGCCATGCTAACTATGTCATGTGGTTTTTAAGGAAACGCACCTGCTATTTCATGCTCTCCAGAATATGCTCTCTTCCTTCTTTATCCAATTTCTTTGTCATCTCCATATCTTAATAGGAAAATGTTATTTTTTTAATAATTATTATTATTATTATTTTATTATTTATTTTTGTTATTTTTTTCTTATCTGTCAGTATTCTGCTGACAGATATTCCTCTACAATCTGAAACCATGAGCAGTCACTGCACTCTTCTGCTTTCATTGTTGTGTAGCGAATCAGCATTCGCTTCCTTTAAACCAATAACTTAAACAGCTAGCACTGAGTTCACAGTAAATAACTAATACCTGTAAACGTTAATTTCTTGTTTTCAGTTTTAACATCTGTTTGATGATGAAAATGATTTCTCATTTTATTTATTTCACTTGTTCATGTCAGAAGCAAATGACCTCTCGGCACAGACCTCTCGGGGCAGCAGGTTGGCCTAGCGGTTAGAGAGACCGACCCGTGACCAGAGGGTTGCTGGTTCGATCCCCAGCACCACCAGGGGGGTGTATTCCAGCTGTGAGCTGGTGATCCGAAAATGACTGGTGTCACAGCTACGGTGCCCACCAACACTGCCGAAGTGCCCTTGAGCAAGGCACTTAACCCCAAACCGCTCCAGGCGCACTGTTCATTGGCTGACGCCTGCGCTCTGACCTCTGACCTGAAAAATGCATGTGTGTGGTGTAATAGGTTGTGTGTGTATATCTAGTCAGGGGTATGCGAAAAAAGCATTTCACTGCATGTATGTGTATGTGACAAATAAAGTTCCTTTCCCTTCCTTCTCAATTAAAAGGTTTGTGAAGATATTTGATATATTTTTTTCAAGCCTTCAAAATTGAGTCATGAGACAAAAACACAGAATGTTCATTGGGTATTGGTCAGCTCCCAGTGGTCACCAGTAGAAGGCTGTGGTTGTACTGGGCAGCTCCTGGTGTGAACTGTATGAGCATGAAGCAGGTCAATCATGAAAAAAGAATCAGTCTTGGTCATCTTGCCCTGGAAAATAAAAGCTTCAAATGTGATGAAGCAAAGATTAAAGTGCCAACTTCCTAGAATATGACGTACTGTTCATAGTGTGTAGGTAGTGTTCCAACGCATTTGTCAGTCTAGTTCCAGTAGGAAGCACTAACCTGCCTGGTAACGCTGACATATTGGGCTGAGTTGAGGTTAAATATAGGACTGCTGTCCAATCTGAATGGACTTCACTGGTGAAATAGAAAGAATTACCCTTAGATGACTTCAAATGCAAAATATTACAACTTTTATCCTGAGCGGTGTACAGTACCATGAGTGCTATCTGTAGCCCCAAATGGAATCAAACCCCCAATCCTGGCAGTGTCACTGTTATTCTCCACACTTTCAACTATGCACAAACTGTGCAAATAATATAGTATACTACACATATATATTTTTTAATATTTTTAATGGTTAGACCAATATCTTTCAAAGTCAATACCAAGATAAAATATTTGGGATTGAAGCTTCCCATAGCCAATATTTTGTGCTAATATTCAATATCTTTAAATTTGATCATTTTCATGCCAAAAAAAAAAAAAATCCAAGTCTTCAGTGTTTCCCTTTGAGAATTGTATTCCTGTCAGAGTAGAAAACCCTCTGAAATAGACTAAAGGACAGTAAACCTCTCCACTGAAACCCGGGATAATAACAACAACAACAACAATAACAATAATAATAATAATCATCATCATCATTCTTTCATACTTGTGGTGGAATCTGGTCAAAATGTCTCATTAGAATCAGTTCAGGCTTCCCATAGACAACCACTGTCATACTGATAAATAACATGTAATCAATCAAACTGCATCATATCATATCAGAGGTGGATGAAACTGATTGGACCATCCCATTTGTAATAAAAGGACAATATTCGTCCAATATACGTATCAGCCTAACCCTAGTTTTTAACCAATATTTAACCAGACAAGTCGACCAGGGACATATTTCTGTTTAAAGCATTGGCCTCTCATGTACAACCATCCCATGTCAGTGTGCATTCTAACAAGGCAATCTCATGTAATTCTCATAGTTATAGGGATGTCATGAGAGTAAGAATGAAAGAATTTAAAATCTTTGTCTTGCTCAGCTCTACTTTGGACCTGTGTTGCCCTCTAGTGTTGAATGTGTAAAAATCAACACTGACCAACCCTCTTCACCAAGAGCCACTCCAGTACCTTTACTGTATTTCACTGAGACTGGTGATTCTGGTCAGTTCATACAATTGTTTGTCTTATAGACATATTGCCTAGGAAAATGCAACTTTCAGGAATTCATATATGTTATGAGTATGACCTAGGGCAGTCAGAACCATATACATGGATGTCAGTCCCACACATGGATGCTCCTAATAGATACCAACGGATTCCATAACTGTATGTCTGTTATGGAAGAGGTGGCGATATCTTCTTTTTGTGCCATGATGAGCACCATCAAGCATCTTTGGAAATAGCAAACAGCAATCACTTGCCTGCTAAGCAAGAATTGTTTGGCTTTGACACAACATGAGACAGAAAGACAGACAAGGAGATACACAACATTGATTCTACATAGTGGCTTGTTTTTGATTTTGCTATTTTGCTACCAACGATATGGAACATTTGTCTTAACCACAGCTCTCTGAAAGTGGCAGATGTCGTTTCTCACACTGCCTAACTGCTGGAAATATTGTTGCAGTTGAAATATTACTGTTGAAAATGCTGACTATTAATGGTTTTCTCCACTCATAATTTCCACATAACACCACAGTCACTAGACTAACACTAAATTTTAAGGCTATACTCTGATTAATTCATTCAATCAACAAATACTACTAGGTGTTTGCTGTGCTCCAGTGATCAAAAGTATGATTTATATAGGCTAAGCATGAAGTTAAAGTGTCTTTATTTATTTTTATTTTTTTTATTTTTTATGTTTCCTATAGTTGAGGAAGTCTATAGGATAACAGATCTCAGACTGCCATATTTCTTTGTCTAGCCTAACAATCTATAAGAAATAATTATTTGGGATTATATTCCAACAGCCTCTGTGATAGCCTGCTTGTCTACAGAAGTGCATAAATGCCGCACTGTCAACATAGTCTTATTGTGTCTTTCTATAATGTAAATCACATAAGATTGATATCAAAAGGAAACATTTACCAATGGTTTCAGTGCTCAGGCTTGTGACAAAACAATTCTAGGAAATTGGAGCAATACGTTGGTGCAATATGTTATATAAGAAAATACCTTCTAAAATAGTCTCTGTTTATATACAGTTGTGTCTGATAGGAAGCTGCGAACACGGCTCAAAACACTATATACCTGGTAGCTCTTCAAGAGGTGGCCCTCTTAGCAAATCCATCTAATTTTAACATAATAACTAGGCTGGTGGGATCACTGGAATTGCATGACAGCTAGTCATTTTTGCAGTTTCAGATGGACATAAATTATGCATATCTATTGTAAACTAGCAACAAAAATCGTTTTAAAGGACCTATAATTTTCTGGACGTTGAACCACAGACCCTCCGCTAAGGGTTTGTATTTTTTGGAACGCTTAAAAAAATTTGGTCTGGCTATAGTGTCCTGGTGTGTAGTGTGTATACCCTGTTAGTGTGTGTGTAGTTTCTGTAATGTGATAGTGTATATGTGGCGTGTGTGTGTGTAGTTTCTGTAATGTGATAGTGTATATGTGGCGTGTGTGTGTAGTATATCGTGTGTTAGTGTGTAGGCCCATGCATTGTGCATGTGGTGTGTATGTACCTTTATCCCTTCATTCCTATTGGCTGACGAAACTTGGCTGAGCTCTTCCATGGTGAATAAGAGAAAGCTCCACGAGCCTATCGGCGCGCGCGACCCGTCCCCTTCCCGTCTGTCTGGTCCAGACTTGTCCAGGAGACAGTGAACTGGTCCAGCCTTCAGACCAGTTAAATAACCTCAAGCCTGTAGACAAAACCAGTTAAATAAGCTGAATCCTGTAGACAGACCAGTTAAATATCCTGAATCCATAGACAGTGTAAGGGACTCCCCGTCACTCCACACACATACTTGCACCTGGTTGCCGTCGAGTTCACTTGTTAACCTGCACCAGCCTAACTAACATTTTCCCATTTTTAAAACAATTGTCACCAACAAGTCTGGACTTGGTTTGGTCGGTGTTGTGTTGTTTATAACGGTGCAATGTCGTCTTTGCCAGGAACGGTACAGCGGATGATGCGCCCGGCGCCCGGACAGAACTATCCTCGCACCGGCTTCCCTCTGGAAGGTAGGCTTCACTCTGACCAGCCGCTGGGTATGGCTTTCCACTGGGGGACCATGTCTTCAGAACAGCCTCGGAGTATGATGTGTAGGTACTAGAATAGCCGAAAATATTTTGAGCGTAGCCTACAAAACTTTTAATATTCAAAATTTAAAAATAATAAATTATTAAAACTGCATAAATGGCCATTGTGGGATTTTCTCCATTTTAAATGGGAAATGTTTAAACAGAATGTCCACGCTTTATACACAATATATTTGCATTTATTAATCGAACAAGTGAGCGTTTCGCCAGCAAACTTCGTGCTCAAGTGGCCCTGCTAAATCCCGAAGAACGGCAAGCGACAGTTAGCCGGGATCCGGGATTTCCTCAAGTGTCCTGCTGATGGAAATTAAAATAAAATACACGACAAAACGAAGAATCAAAGGATTACATCAATATTTGGACAGCATGACTGTGAATAATGAGAGCGGACGAGACCGGGCTCTTCATCGCCTCTCCAGCGTCAGATGGGACAGTCAAGTGCTCTCTGATTAATGCTGGCATTCATTTCTGCACAGAACTTACCGGGCTCTATCAATTTTATCACTGAAGCTAATCTGTAAATAGAGCGGATATTAAGGCCTTTCTGTGATGCTGTGCAATTATTGTTAGTCAGTCTAGCCTTTTGTGGGCGATATCTTGGAAGGCAGGCGTAAATGTTAAAATTGCATCTTGCATATTTGCCTGTGGGAACAAACCTACTGCATAAATGTATTCGCATCTGCAAAGAAAATTTTTTTAGTCTTTTCACCCAAGACCAGATGGAGATATTTTGCAATAAGGGAACGTGCCATGGGTCAGCATGGTGTGTGTAGTTTTAATCAGCAGGCCTTGTGTTATCCACAGTGTCCACTCCTCTGGGCCAGGGCCGGGTCAACCAGCTCGGCGGAGTCTTCATCAATGGCCGGCCCCTGCCGAACCACATCCGACACAAAATAGTGGAGATGGCCCACCACGGGATCCGACCCTGCGTCATTTCCAGACAGCTCAGAGTCTCCCACGGCTGTGTCTCCAAGATCCTGTGCCGCTACCAAGAAACTGGATCCATCCGGCCCGGAGCAATAGGAGGCAGCAAACCCAGGGTGAGCATGGATGATTATGATGATTATTATTATCATTAATAATAATAGTAATGTTAATAGTAATATTGTTATCAATTTTTCGTTGTCAATATTATTAATATAAAATGTAATACTAATAAAAAAATGTTGGTTTTATATTTTATAATTATATTTTGTTTCTATTTGATTATTAGACGTACTAACCTTCAATTTTTACACCACAGAAAGCATTATAGGTTAGTTCCTAGAGTAGGCCGTCCAATTCAGCGGCCTGTTTAACACCGTCTTGACAAAATTGCCTACAATTCACACCCTTAAATGTTTTTATCCAACTCCGGTAACCTGTATTATTTTTGTCCTTGTTCCATTTCTGTCATTTGCTTCTCCTCATTTCACCTCTATAGCAGGTAGCAACGCCGGACGTGGAGAAGCGGATAGAGGAGTACAAGCGAGACAACCCCGGGATGTTTAGCTGGGAGATCCGGGATAAACTGCTGAAGGACGGGATGTGTGACAGAAGCACAGTCCCTTCAGGTGAGGCCTCCTCTGGTAAGGCGCCGTTCTTCATCCTCAACTTTTTCCCCCCTTAAAATAACTGGAGCTATCTTAGAAGAAAAAACAACAAAACTGTTGTTAATTCAACTACAAAACGGAGGCTTAAATTGTCATGCAAAGGAGGCAAAACGAAGGTCGTTTATTATTATGGTTATTATTATTGTTATTAATAGTATTATTGTTGCTGTTATTATTTTATGAGTAGCAGTAGCTATTATTATTACTATTATGTTTCGTGAACGCCATAAAACACCGTCCTTATGTTTGCAGTGAGTTCAATCAGCCGTGTTCTCCGAGCTCGATTCGGGAAAAGGGACGATGAAGACGACTGTGACAAAAAAGATGAAGATGGGGAGAAAAAAACTAAACACAGCATTGACGGCATTCTCGGTGACAAAGGTAGGCCACAGATAAATCAGATGCTCAGTAAGCTATGGGGGCTGGGGGGGGGGCTGTCTTCACCATTCAGCAACGGGAACAGGAGCGTTTAGTCCCAGTTGGACTATAGATGATGAATTGGAAATAGGTCTAAGTGGCGTTTTGTCGCTGTTTTTTTCCCCTCTCTCTGAAGCTGTTTGCCCACAAGAGACATGGGACTGCTTAATTATTGATGATGATCTCTGATGGATGCTGAGTGAATTAGGCTCCCGTGGCGCTGCTTAAACGGTCCCTTGAAACCGACGCTGACAGATGACCGATGTGCCAGTCAATATCAACGGCTGCCGGTGTGTGAACTACGGCAAGGGACACTTCAAATAGGAGCTGCTGCCAATAGAGGAATAGATGGGCCACGGGGCTGTGGTTTTTAGGAGCGTTTGTCATTCAACCCCCCCCCCTAAAAAACCCCCAAAACAAACAAACTCGATTCAAATTTATGATTCAAGCGTTTAAACAAAGCTTTTATACTCAGGCTAATATGGCAGAGGTTATGGACCAGTAGTCAAAAGTTTTTTTTCTTTTTTAAACGGGTTGCGTTGAGCATAATGATGAATTACTGCCTTCATCGTGCCATTCAGTCTGTCAGACAGCTCTCTCATAAGCTACGTTTCAAAACTCAAAATGAAGGGGGCTTCAACGAAACTTTGCTCTCCACGAGGAGAGCAATTTAAAAACGTCTATATCAGATATGCGGGTTGTTCTAGGCCAATGTGAATTCAGCAGTTTTGAGGCCTGACTGGACACAGCAGCTCTCAGTGCTTCCCCGACCACTGGTTAGACTGGCAACATTTATTTTCTGGCCCATGGTTTTTCGCTTTCAGGGTGACGTGTTTGACGAGCGCGGGGTATCTACTGTCCTTTTTGAAATTCTTAAAAAGATCAGCGCGCGTGCTTGTTTCATTCGATCATCCGGCCTGGCATTTAATAATGTTAAGACTTATTACAGCTCGTAATGAAACCGGTGTCTGTTGAATGGATGTCTGTGTTGGAGAGGGGTGTAATAGCTCGCAGGCATGGTAAGAAATGTATTTATCCCCTATCAGCCCTCACTCTCAGAGTTTCAAGCACATACGTTGCGTTGAAGGGGTTTAAAGCAGATTAAATTGAGCCTTTTATTTCTTTTCACTTTCATCTCTAAACGGCTCACTTCGTGGCTGGAGCCTGGGGCGCAAATTCATGAGATTTTAAGTTTCTTTTATAGTTGTTTAGATTGTATTTTTTTTTTAAATATTTCATTTGTTTCATAGGGTGTTTTTGGTGGTGCAAGTTGCCAGAATCTTGGGGAAAGTCAATGATATATTTTTAGCAGCAGTAGCCTATTAAATGAAATAGACAGGGCTGTGGTTGGAGATGTAGCTGCATCTGATGTCTCTGCTGTTCCATAAGAAGACATTAAAGAAGAACTCTTGTGGTGTTATGGGATGATTGCTGCTACGACTAGCGCCAAACACGTGGTTTAGCACGATCCACTGTGATTTGGTAAAACTGGAGACCGATGTGGGAATGGAGGCTATCGGATATGGAACTGCAAGTGGCTGCTACTCTTGAATTTTTAAATTCAAAGTCATATATATAAGATGCAGCTAAGCAGGCTCTAGGCCGCGATGCGACCTTATTTTGAATTAAATAGGCCCGTAGAGAAAAGAGCAGGCCGACTGGGTGTAGGTTGTATATCATAAAGCAATATAATAAACAAATAGAAAGCCATGTGTGATGGGAGGCCAATGACACTTAGAGGAAGCGCACGGATTTACCTGACAGGATTTTGGGGATTGCTGTCAGGAAACTGTGAGATGTCAGTAAATTCATACTGGCTCTCTCACACTTCCATCACTCTGCATTTTAGTCTGAAGTGTAACGGATAGGTCTGTGTGTTTTGGTCAGGCAACCTGTATAGCTACAATTAGCCCAACCACTGTCAGGTTATGGTCTGACGATACAGCATGGTAATATGCTTTCAAATTAAAAGCTCCTGAGAGTGAAAACCAGAGAGGCTCTGCATCCACATAGAAATATACTCATAACCTACTGTACACAAGAAAGCCCAAAATATACTGGCTATTTAGGAGTTCAAAATAAGCCTGGTTGAAAGAACAAGAAAAAAAAGATCGACGGCGAGCACTTCAAACAAATCCAGGCGGAGTGATGAGAAGCAGCTTTAGTGCGAGTATGGGAAGTTATTAGCTATTAATAACATTTTTTCCCCGGGCATCCGCAGTTAGTCTACTCCATCTGCACTTTCTCCCAGCTATTTCGCCTGGGCTGAAATGGAGGGAGACCCAAATGTTGGCGGGAGATAACACAATCATCACAGTCTCGGTCCTGGGCTGTGCATCAGTGTATTAAACTCGGATTAACCTCCCCTTTCCCCCTCGCTGCCGCGCGCAAAATTTCACCAGAGCACTTATTTTTTTAAGGGACCTATAGACAAGAGGCCGTGAGCCAAACCTCAGCACAGAGAAACGATAGCAATAGCAGAAACAACAACAATAATAGCAACAGCAACAACAACAATAATAATAACAACAGCAACAACAATAATAACAACAATAGTAATAATCTCGATTATTTTAGCCTATGTCTACAGGTAACATTTAAGTGTCATCTGACTCCTATGTTTTACACAACAAGAAGAACTATCAATAAATGTGAAGGTCGCAATTTAAAACATCAACAACAAGCCATACTTCGAAGGCTTTGAGAAAATCTGATATTCGTTATGTTTGGGGTGTTTTTTTTATTGTTTGTTTTTTACATCGGATAGGCCATTCAAATAAGCAATTCAATTACCAGACGACGAAACACCTTGACTTTCTTTACAATGGCTTTTAAATAGGTCGGGACTGAGGGAAACCATTGGCTCAAATGGGCATAGCAATGTATGACACTTTAGCCTGAACCAAAATTTGATCTTGTAGTTCTTATCATTATAAGCAAGGGCAAAGATCAAGCAAAAACAAACAGAAATGCATTTGGAAGCCATATGCAAAAAGAAAAAAAATCCCACCAGGGAGCATTCAGGACCAATATTCCCTCTAAACTGATGACCTATGTCTAATAATTTATGACACTGACCAAATAATAGTATCTAGTCAGTCCCTATTACAAATAATACATGATATTGACCAAAGAATAATATCTAGTCAGTTCCTACTATTAATAATTTATCATATTGACCAAATCATGATATCTACTCAATCATCAGTCAGAAATGTAATGGATATCAGCAGGTTTGCTAGTTGTGGTGCTAAGTTATATTAGATGCAGGGACTCTGCCATATCTTAGGGTTTAGTGAATTGATTCCTCTAGGGAATAAGCTGATTTCCAAAGGAAATTGTGCCTAGCATGGGGACAGTGCCATGCAATTTTACTCCTATATTAACATACATATAAATGCGGTCTAAAAATATAAATATTGGCATGCCCCATGGAATCCGGGCGGAGGGGTGATGTGTTGAGAGGAGAAAATATTTTGTCACTGGTGTTATATTGTCCTGTCAATTGGAGTGGTGTGAATAATAAATGTAAGGCTGTTCAACATGGTGCATATTAATGCTGAGTTGTACGCAGAGGCTGCGGTGACCTGCTAACCTGAGGCAGACCCTGTCATTGTCAGGAAGGGGGATTTCACGTTGTGTGTTTCAGAATGTTTTAGAGAAGAAGAGGAAAAGAAGTAGGTGAGGAAACGTTGAAGCGGCTAGAGGAAATTGAGAAGCTTGGAGTCTTTGATCCTTGGGTGCTTTCGCTTATCAGAAACATTTGTGGTGACACCGCCACAATGGGAGTTCATCATATTAGCTGGTGCCAGCGCTGCTTTCAAGCCTGCCTGTCTATTAATTAAAGCCCATTTGCCATGTGGGATAGGACCTATCTAGGCCTACATGCCACCAGCAGCACTGCTCCCATTGCTGTTGCAGGGGCTTTTCTCTTTGAAGGGACAATTTCTGTTTCTGGAATACTTTGAGGAAAATTAAAAGGTCTCCTGTAGACTATATGGGGATCCCCCCTCCCCCATAAAGGGAAAAATATAATCCTCCCCTGCTCAATAACTTTAAAGCAACTGCTCCAAACCCCTCATCCAACACTCCCAGATTTCAAGTTGCAGAAAACAGCTCCTCTTAAAATACTGTCAGTTGCCATTGTTTTTCGTTTTATTGCTATTTTCCTTCCATTTAGGCAAAGCTAGGTTTGTTAGGGTCTCCATCTTCTTATGTAAAACAAAGAGATTGATTATTTGCTCAGGCTGGCAGGGACAGCATGATAAGATGAAACGCTACTGATCCTTGTGGGAAAATTAGGTTAGGTTGTTGCAGCAGCAAATAGTAATGGAAGATAAAGAAAACAGAATATAAAATATAAACAGGAAATTACATAATCATAATATAGCAAATGGGGGTAAATATATGCGAATGACAATTCCATCATTAGAACATGTTAAGTACAATGTATGGGAAAAAATATGGGTTATAACATAGTAATCCATATTTTTCCCAAAATAACAAGCAGAATTTACTAAGATAAAGAAAATAATGAATGTGTGATATGTATGAAATAAAAATATACTAAACTATGAAATATATTCAGTATGAAATAGGTGCAAATATTATTAAAATCTCAATATATATGCCATATTTGACAGGAATATGAAGAAAAACAGATATATGAATTTACAGGAAATATACATGATGCGCAAAATGTGCATTATAGTCACATTAGCAGGTCTAGAGAGGGCATACATATAGAATGTGTCTAGGTGTCCATACGTGCGTTGTAGAAAAAGCTATTCATCTTCTCAAATATTTTCAGTTTATAGGTGTAGGTGTAATAGAGAATAAGTGACAGTGTGCAAAGCGTGTGATGGGACTGATCACCAGTCCAACAGCCTTAACATGAACATCACAAATCCTAATATAGCATCTATGTTGCAATTGAGAACACAGGGTATGTTTCACACTCTACCAAAAATAGGGCTAATCGTCGAGTTTCTTCTCTTTGTCAAGATCCATCAAGACTTCATCTGTTTCGCCGGGCTGACCTACTTGTTGATTTTCTTTTGTTCCTTGTGTCTTTTTGGACTACTCAGTGATGTCTTTGAGAAAACAAATATATGTAAAGAGGAGATACTAAACTGGGAAGGGGGCTTGAATGGGAGAATAGCAGCCCACTTCTTTGCCATGGAGTGTTCAGTAGCCATCCCTAAATCCTCCTTTCATTTTGCCGACAAATGCCAAGAATCTTGTCTGGCGACCCAATGGGAGGCTGATCAGCCAACAAAAGAGAAGCAGTTCACAAAGACCAAACAGGCAAAATGGGGTTGAGGGCAGTCAGAAGCCTTGGGCAACCCATTAACAGCCCGTTTGCAAATGATACACAAAGGACAATGGGAGACATAGAAATTACGACGCACAGCACAAACAATATGGCAAACACGAATTAATATAATGTCAGCACTTTTGTTTGCCTTTAATTGAGCCCTTGGCGAGCCTTTTGGAGAACCCCCAGAGTTAGAGACCTCATGCCTACAACCATTGTGCTGTAGCTATGCATTTTTGCATGGGTTTGATATTAAATTTGTGTCTGTGATTCTTTTAAAGAACAGAAATTGAACTCAGACAGACCTATTGTTATCTATGCTGGGTTAACTTGATATTTTGTGCGTGTCTTTTTTTTTTTTAAGTCACCACTGTGTGGTGATTTGGCATGGGCTGCAAGGGGCCTGGAGATGTCTGGTTAAATCCAAATCATTTGGCTCTGCCATGGAATCAAGAACCCGCTAGAGAAGAAGATAGAAAAAAATATCCAGAAACATTTCATCCTACACTTAGTCTTAATAAAGGGAAAAGGCATTCACAGCTAGCTGCAGGAGCAAACACATGAAATGCTGCAACCTATTGGTTTGAAAAACAATTTCCTGAAATTCATCAAAAAATGATTCCATCGGAAAAAATGCACCGCTTTGTCAGAATATGTCCTACAATTGTTAATGCGTTAATCCATAACTGATTCTATTTTTGTGCTAGCAATAAAAGTAAGTGTCACTTGACTTAAACACTGGATAAGATCAGCTGCATATCATATCAGAGTAGGCTACACTGATTTGCATAGCATTGCTGTCACTCGTACTGTATAGGAATAAATGATGTAGCTTTTGATCCTTGAAGAATATGGAAGATGAAATTCAGAACAATTCTGCGAGTCCACTGTAAAAAAAAAAAAATTATGGCTCTGCCTTGATATTTTTGCACAAAAATAATCATGTAAATAAATCACTGCTTCAAAATATAAACAACTCATGACATTTGACATTTTGAGACACATTGGCATAGAAATAGCAATACAATAGTAAAATTCTTACTCTTATTAATGATAACGAGAGATGGCTGTCAATAGAGCAAGAATCACAAGCCTCTAAGAGTAATAGGATATTGTAATTGTTTTTTATTATTATTTTTTTTGGTCACTTTTCAGGAGAGGAGAATACGCCCAAAAATGACCAAAGAAAGGCACACATAATCAAATTGAAGGGCACGTAACTGATTATACATATTACCTTTTTTTTTTTAATGTGAACATCTCGGGTTAGGAGAACGGAAGAAGGAATTATTTTAGTGAGTAAAGGAATGCACGTCTAAAATCCTGTTTGAAATTTCCAGAGAAAGGTCTCTCATCTTGCTATTAGATGGCTTATTCATGGTTTTTCTCTATCAATCCATGGAGTAAATCACATTCACCAAATGCAACCACCCAGTGTAATTGGCTAGGAAATGACCTTAAATATACAGAGATTACTGGGCCATAAAGGCTGTGCAATTTTTGGGCAAGTTAACGTTCACGCTGCTGAAAGGTATGAAAGTGGATTAATGGCCATTCCTAAGTCACTGCATTAAAATAATTTGAGCCACATATTTAACATACTATCGGGCAATAATGTGAATTGTGTAGAGTTCACAAGCTAAAGAGCCACCCCTAATGCTCATGTAAATGCAAGAGGGATGCCACTCTACTGTGGTGATTATAATACCTGAATCTGTGTCATGGGAGACGTATCTGCTACCTTGGTTTAGTAAGGTGCTGTAACCTGGTTGCCGGTCAAGCTCCAGATTAAGTTTAACACCGAGGTGGATCACTGTATTTCTCTGAAAGTGGAAGTTAGCTTTAATTAGAGGGGTTTGTTTGGATTGAGGTGATATTGAATGATGAGGGAGCGATTGTAAGGGCTTTATAATGCCCTAACCCGGAAGTGTGCAACCCATAAAGCTCACAAGATTTAGATATCTGATTTTCTGAATGAAATAATTCCCATCCTCTTCAGTGGGACTCTAATGTAAATTCACCTTGCCCAGTGTAGTATGGAATACATGTCTAAATAACTACAGCAGCAGCGTGATGATTTGGGGCTGATTGGAAACCTCAGACACTTCTTTACATCTTTACATATATTTCTGTACATGTATTGAATGAGCCATGCATTCCATGTTGCACCTGGGCATCTATCTGAGATAAATGTAGCCCACAGCTAAATTCTCCTAAAAAAAAGGAGATTGCAACCATGCCTGAGAGGAAATGAAGATATGAGTGGAAATAAAATGTTTCTAGGTTGAAATGTTTTTCTGGAAGTGAGGACGTGGGGAAATGTGAGGACATACTACATTACTTAAAATCGTTGGCCCTCTGTAATGTGTGCACATGGACAAATAGTGTGTTGATTTTCAATTATTCATTTGATGTTGATCAAAATACCATTAAAATTAATGTTCACAGCCACTATATTATTTGATTTATCAAAACTACTAAAAGTGCATAGCCCCCAATATTGATACTGTGTAAATGCTTTTGGAGCTTATTGTAGGTGTCATATTTATTGACTGTGGGTGTAACAAGTTCAAAGTATCTTCTATACTATATCAAAAATGATGTTATTCTGGATGAGAATCATTATTGTCTTCAGTATATTGTATAGACCCCATTCTAGCCAGTAGGAGAGTTTTCAAGTGTTCAACTCAAAATAAGTTTTGGTTTGAAGAATTCTTGTCAATATTAGCCTTAAAGTCAACTGTTTGTGACTTTTGTCATTAAGCATTTTTAACCAAGTACACACATTACGTCACTAACAAGGAAAAAGGAGAAAAGGGCTAGAGAGGCAGTCTGTTATTCTGTGTTTGCGTTTGCTATTCAAGGAGTTGATGAACTCCTCCAAAAGTTTATTAAGGGGGAGGAAACAATATGAACCAAAGGCTTCAGGCAACTGGGCTGACAGTTTATAAAGTGGCGGCCATTGTGGTCCAAAGGCAGATGCATGAATACCTCTGAATAGACTCCCTCAAAGTGACACGATTGAGCTAGACAACAGCAAAATGCTAAAAAGGAAGGTTTCTCCGCCGCACCACCAAGCCGATTGGTAGTTCTAATTCTTCTCCTTTGCATTAATGTACATCTGCAGTGGGAGGGGTGGAGCTGAGAGGGGTTAAACTGGTCCAGTCAATGCAGTGGGTTTTACTGGTGTTTTGGTGTGTAAGTAAAAGTCTTGTGTTGCCCACGCCCACTCCAGGCAGCAGGTGTCTTGACACTATGAGCGGAAATATGCTAATGGGAATGGACAAGAGGGGCGAGAGACATTTACTTCTGCAGCTCTCACTCTTTTCACAGTTGCACCAGTTGAATGTGTGATCAGTATCATTTTGAACTGCCGGTATACCCTTTTTGGTACTCGGGATCCCAGTTTAACAGCAACAATAACTATGAAAGAAAGTCATCATTATCGCAGGGATAGGCAATTTTAGGGTCAAAAGTTGTTCCACAGTCTTTAGGTAATTGTTAAAATCATCCTTAAGACATTTTATTGTGTAATGTTGAGCAAATCATTATTCTTTGTGCATTTTGAGTAGAGCAAAAGTTCATACTGGTAATATTCCTCATACATTGCAAGACCCCAAAATATCTACCTAATGTTGTGTTTCTCTTGAAATGGTTTGGATTGCATTCATTGAAGCGCTGGAATTTTGAAAGTTTGTAATTCATCATGAAGTGCAACATAATGTGAATTGCATACAACGCATTTTGAGGCAATTGAATGTCATCGTCTCAGAAAGTTACTGGCCCGTAACTTTATACATCAAAGACAAATTTTTATTGGCATTTGTTGATTGGTGGGTGTTCATTTTGGACTTTGGATAGGATATATTATGTTCAAATAGACAAGTAGTTTATCTTTCCAACCATACAAATTGGAGATTCACAGGGATCTCAGAGTCTTGAAATCTTGAAACCTGGATAGATCCTCAGCACTTCAGACTTTCCAAGATGACGAGTTGTGGCTGAATGCAGGCCATTCCCAGGGGAAATGACCTGGCAACATTTTGGATTTGCAAGGCAACAGTCTGTGGCAGGCGTCACCATTAGCAGCACAATCGGACGCCGTGAGCCCCTGGGTGCTCACCTATAGAAAAGCTGTGGACTTGCAATACAAAGGGTGACAAAACAGAGGGTGCTGGGTGGGGGTTGGGTATGGACCTAAAGGACAGCAGATTAATGGAGGAATTACATTCAGACTGCTATTAGAGAACATGAAGACTTGAGAAACAAAGCAGCACAGAGTAAAAAGATTGTGTTTTGTGAGGTGCTTTGCAAAAACAACACAAAGGAGGTTTCCACAATGTCTGAAAGCTCTTTCCAGTGTTGCTCCGTCAGGCATCCGAAAGGCATCCGTTTCCTTGATCTCCATTTCCTTGGTCAGCAAAGAAAGCGAAAGTACTGTAGTCAACTGAGCTCTTTAGATGTCTTAATCGCTTGTTGTCTTTGGAAGGCATCTTGCTGTTGGTCCCAACATTTTGTTACTGAGATGCCTATCATTTGAAAACTATTGTCTTTTTTTTTTTTTTTTTTTTAAAGATAAGCATTTATATTTTTATTTAACATAGACTTTCCATCCAAAACATTTTTTGCCTCACTAAGTGTTCTTGGAAGAGGATGATATATAAAGATGATTATTGCTTGCTATTGATAAGGAATTAAGAAAAAATACTTTTCATCCTCACCTCCTCATTTTACAAGGGTTGTAACGGTTTTGAATGGGCTGTGTGGGCCATAGAGTCATGAAACTTAATCAGCACATGTAGGACCAGCTACAGTTTGGATTCAATTAGGGTTAGACCTATATATGGGTTTGCGACTATATCAGGCCGATATTACCTTTTTTTAATTAAATATTGGATATCAGCCAGTCAGCTGCCTCAGATCCCTGCCTGACAGCAGCTACAGAAAAACTAACATTTTTTTATTTTTTTTATTTGCACATTTTTGTTTAATTATTCAATAATTCTTATGGTTAATCAATTCCTAATATAAAGGCAGTACTGTATTCCAGAGTATATCATTGAAGAGGTGTGGTGGGCCTTAAAGAGTTGCTAATACTAAAAGAATTTCACTAGTCTGGGCTTTAGAGCTTTAGTGTACCATGATGGTCTAAATGCTGTTTTAGAGGCTTTTCACCCTGATGAACACTTGGCATTTTTTCGCATAAAATTGTCAAATTTAAAGATATTGAATACCAACGTAAAATTAACAGCATGGGCAGCTTCAACACAAATATTGGTATCGGTATTGGCCTTCAAAAACCCAAGAAAAACACAACGCCTGGAGATTCAGGGTTTTCATCTCATCGGTAGTGTCATTTTGAGGGGTAAAGCCACTTGAAATGGAGGTGTTTGAAGAATCATTGAATATTACATGTAATAGCTTTGCTGTTGGCAGTTTATTGTAACATAATTGTCATAAACTAAATTCTCTCAGCGTTTCTTTATACCTACAAATAGGGCCGGCACCTCAGTAACAAAGCATATGTTCATCAGCCAGGATGAAAGGCCTTTATTTGACCATGAACGTGTCTTTTAAAAACCAGCCTGGTGTATGACTTTACTAGACAGCCATGACAGTGATACATCAGCGGATTAAAACAGCATTTTTGTCTTGGTCTCTGTGTGACTAGCTTATGTTGACCTGGGGGTTACGGCTAGCTGATATATCTCTACCCATCAAAACCACGGGCAAAGATGCACTAAGGAACAAAGATCGTCTCTTTCTGTAGCTTAAAGATCATTTCCCCTGTAGTGTCAAAAAGTATTTTTTTCTTTCTGTTTTGCCCCATCATTTATTCTGAGATCGCTGGCCAAAGTTGAGCACATAAAAAATCAAGATCAGCTGATTTTTTTGTACTTATTAGACTTTCACATCATGTATCCGCTCTGGTCGCCAGAAATGTGTCGCCAATGAACAAAATAGGGCATGATGTAAAATGATGAAGCACACAGGCACTTGTCCAGTTTTGCAGGCCTGATTAGTAGTTAACACCATGGCCTAATGGCTTAAAAATGATCATCAGCCCACGCCACTTACAGCCATAAAATCTCCCATTTTCTGCTCTTTAGCTGCTTTGCCCTGGAATCTTTCTCCCTGCTTTATTTGTATGTGCTTGTTTTTGCTCTCATACACAAAGGCAATAAACATGTTCCCAGAGTGTTGCAAATCAGAAATTTGCTCCCCCCCCAAACCCCCACCAACTGTGAATGTGATGGCCAGTGAGAGAGCAGACATTTTTTGGGGCTGGCCAGCTGCGAGAGGGGCGGCTCAGCTTCAAACAGCAGGGCTTGTCTTACACTTTTAACTACTGGGCTTATTTAAGCATCCATTGGCTCTACAGTGCTGTGAAAAAGTATTTGCCCCCTTTTGGATTTTCGTCATTTTTGCGTATTTTTACATTTAATTTGGTCAAATCCTTTTGTGGGTTCAAGTCATATTTAAAGTGAGTCTGATAGAAGAAAATGACACCATTTGTGTCACTTTCATTTGTGTGATGTTCAAGGTAATCAAAACACAATCATCTTTTGTGAAAAAGTTTTTGCCCCCTCCTTAAGTCAACCCAATTAAAAGCACAATTCAGTCAGCTGATTGAACACAGGCTTTATTATAGCCAACCCTGCCCAATATGTCAATAATAAATAATAGAATAATTAATAAAAAGCTCACTTATTTTGACCCTTACTATCAGACTGAAGTTGCCAGCACAAAGGTGGTCTAGAGGCACATCATGCCACAATCAATTGAAATTCCTGAAGAAGCCAGAGGAAAAGTTGTTGATATTTATCAGTCTGGAAGGCTCCACCGAATTACAGTGAGAGCCATAATCTCCAAATGGAGAAAATTTGGAACAGTAGTGAATCTTCACAGGAGTGGCCCCCCTGTCAAAATCTCAGCATAAAATCATCCAGGAGGTCACAAAGAATCATAGAATAACATCCAAAGAACAGCAGACTTTTCTTGCCTCAGCTAAGATCAGTGTTCATGACTCCACAATCACAAAGAGACTGGGCAAAAACAGGATTCATGGGAGAGCAGCAAGGCAGAAATCACTACTCTCTAAAAAGAATGGGAATGCTCATCTCAAATTTGCCAAGAAGCACCTGGATGATGCCCAAGACTCCTGGAACACTGTTCTATGGACAGATGAGACAAAAGTGGAGCTTTTTGGACAACATGGGTCCCATTATGTCTGGTGAAAAGCAAATACAGCATTCCACAGTATGAACCTCATACCAACAGTCAAACATGGTGGTAGTATTGTGATGGTTTGGGGATGCTTTGCTGCATCAGGGCCTGGACGACTTGCCATCATAATGTCAGGTCATCCATCCGTTAGCTGAAGCTGAAGTGCATTTGAGTCATGCAGCAAAACAATGATCCAAAACAACAAGCAAGTCTATATCAGAGTGGCTGAAAACAAACAAACATATAAAACAATTGTTTGTGTTGTTCACTCAGGTTCCTTTTATCTATTATTAGATTTTGATTGAATATCTGAAAACATTCAGTGTCAAAAATATGCAATAATAGAGGAATCAGGAAGGCGGCAAATACTGTATGTCCCTGGGCTACCCCCCCCACCACAACACAACACTGCTACTCTCCTCCACCATCCAGCCCCAAAGCATGCACCCCACACCAAAACACACTCTAGTCCAACTATACCTTAGCAATGCACTAAAAATCAAACATTGTCAGATCCAAAAAGGGACGTTTCTAAAATTGAATAAATATGTAATATTTTATATTGACAAAAGACAAAGATGCTTTTTCTCTGGAGTCATAAGCTGGTCAGCTGTTCACCCAGTAGATGTCAGATCTGCCTGAAAAGGGACAGCAGAAGAAGCAGGGAGGAATGAGGTTTTTTTTTCTCCCTGGCCTGGTATTAAGAGGCCACTTGCCACTGGAGTGACAAGCCACCAGATCCAGTGCCCAGTTATCCCTTCCCTCTCCAATAAACGTATCAGGGTGCATTTTAAAGCACCTTTTAACCATAATCTGTGAAGAGACTCAACAAGCCCAAATCACTTCAATTTGTTTGCAGGGGTAAGAATCTCCACTCCTATGATTGCTAATCTGCTTTTTTCAAAATAAGATTATTCTATTGCTCTTTAAAACTTTTCGCAATTGCTTTTTTAAGCCTCGAGCTGTCCACTAAGGGCTTTAGTGTGTATAGTATATCTCAAATATGCCTCTTATTATTATATTTGCTCCCAGCCATAATCTATGTCAGTGTTTATATTGACAGTCAGCAATTTTTGTTTATGTGGCTATTTTTTTTTTTATCAGTAAATAAAGACACTTGCGTGCCACTGCCTGAGGAAGAAAGCAGATAAAGACTTTGCATTTAATAACTGTTAGTTTGCTAAGACATAATGCCTTGATAAGGCCAGCATCTTTGTGAGGGCTGGATTGAGTTCAGTGCCAGTTCCATGAAGCATTTACTGAGAGGACACAATTTGTCTGCAATGTGTTTCCACAGTAAAACAACAACAACAAATATATATATATTTTTTTTTGCTAGTTGTGGCTATACTTTTTGAACATGATCAAGCCTGTGTGTGCAATGTTTCTAAATCTTACTACTTTACTCATTGCTGTTAAACTGCCTACTTTGCACACTCCACTTTTGTGCTTACTATAATTTTTTTTGCTGTGCTTGTTGTGACTAAATACCATTGTGTGGAAGCTGTTTTGGAACAATGGCTGGAACAATATTGAACTGTCTGAATGGGAGCACGTACAGAAGCAGCAGCTTCGAACATAGTGCTAGTCTAGGCTTCAGTTGAGTTTTGCCTATAATGGGCCCACTTGGGCTTGGATTTGGGGCCCTTTGTTGATGGATTGGGTTCCGGTGCCAACTGGCAGATTTTGCTTCACTTTCTTTTGTGTTCTTTCATAATTTTAGAAGTTCAGCTTTGACCTCAATTAGTCCAGTTTTCAAAGCATGAAATTAGGATTCCATATTGTCAGTACAAGGATGAAAATCTGCAAGTGAAGGGGAAAATGTGGCATTATGGCAAAAATGTAAAGACACGTAAGAAGCAGATATTACCCTCATCTCTATATTTGGAAAACATACACATTTAATCCAACATTTCTATTTAAATAAAAACAAAAAAAATGCCAGGAGTGTTACACACACCTGAACAGCTGCTTTGTTTTTCCAAAGAAAACGTGTTTAACTGTTGGCAGGTAGAAATGGAGTTATCACTCTCACCAGTAGCTGTAGACAATGGAAAGTCATTGTTGACAATTAAAATGGAAATTGTTGAAAAGGATATTTTTCTCAACTGAATAAGTGTTTTTTTCCCTATCAAACACATGTATATTTGGAGAAATGAGTGACCATAGCAGGTATTGGCATGGTGAGAGATTGTTGTCATTGTCATTATGAGACAAAACTATTTTAAATTCTGGACTTCATGTAGACTCGTGAGTTCCTTGAATTTGTTTTTTTCATCTGCCTGTTGAAATGTTTTCAACATCATTATCATTGTCCTCAAATAGTTTTAGGAATATCAAATTTTGGATTTATTTAATTGGAACAACATGCACTAAAAGACCTGGGGCATGTTCCACTCCAACTACAGTCTCAATGTCACAGCTCTGCTCCGTCTGACCTTTTTTAATACTTAAATATGCAGGCAGCACTTTGCTGCGCTGCTCGGCCACAGAGAGTCAATATGTCAGTGTTTATTGAAGGCTTGCAGAGCTCAGCGGGGTTTGGTAGCCCTCTTTTCATGGCCGGCGGCCCCCTGAGGTGCTGCCTCTATTGGCCCTGAAAATGCCCGGGAGACTCCCAGCCCTCCGTTGTTTAAGGTGAGCCCACTCTCCCATAGAGGCGGCTGACTAGAATGGTGCGTTCACAGAGGCTTCAGAGCCATGATAAAAATGACTAAAAGCCCATCACCCATCCCCTCTCCTCTCCACATCGTTCTATTCATTCTCTCCTGACCAAACTTCCCCAAACTGCTGGGGAAAGAAAAGAGCTTGTGAGTGTCCCATCGTTCATGGCCTTGTCCTCCCCTGCACTGTTTGCTTGCTCTCCAATATTGGGTTCTCAAATGGATAGGAAATCTGTGAGGAAGAATTTGCTATTTTGAATAAAACACATATTATTCCATGTACACTAACATATTCCTTTATGCCCCCATTTGATCAACAGCAGCATTTATGACAGAAGATAGAGATCTGTCAAATTCTTGTTATTATGCTTCTTACTACTACTACTACTACTACTACTACTACTACTACTGATACTGCTGCTACTACTACTGCTACTGCTGCTGCTGCGACTACTACTACTCCCACTAATGTCACTGATGCTGGTAATAATAAAAATAATAATAACATAATCAATTCAGGAACAGGTTCTTAGACCCACTCTATAAAGTAATAATTGAGTTTTTCAAGGCTCATTATCGTGTACTATGAATTGTAGTGTACATATTGAATTGGCATCTCTAGCAGCTCGTCAGTGGTACATGGTGTCAGAACATCAGGAGAGCAGACAGGTTGGTTAAATCCAGCCCTGGGGCCAAGCAGATAGTAGAGAAACAGATGCTTGTCAGAGATAGCATACCATAATAAGCTGTTTGTACTATACTCTCTCCCTCTTTTAACTCTCACACACAAACAGAATGGCTGTGGAGTGACTACAGCAAAATTTAAGTGCCGACAGGCGATCTTGTTGAACAGATTTATTCAGTTAGTGTGGACTTGGTCAGTGCTTGTGCTACAAAACTGAAAGCGGAGCTTGATTGTAATTATACTGGAACTAATATGCTTTTCAAAATAACACATAATGAGTTTCATGCAGCTCTCCAGAGCTCTGCCAGTCTTTGTCTCTCCCTGACTTGGTCAAAGTCTGGAACGAAACACCACTGGTGTCAACATTCAGAACCAAAACCCACAAATCACTGTTTACAGAAGTGCATTATTGCAGAAAATAAAGCAATAAGACTGGATTCTTTGGTATGTCTAAGTAGTACTGGTGAAAAGATCCCAGGCCCTCTTCATGTGCTTTTACAGAACCACTCTGGTCTTCTGCAGAAACACTCTGGTGTTGAAAAACAATAGATAACATGCATTATCCCTACATGGTACTGCATCCTCTGAGATATTGACAATGGATTTATACTGGTAGATGTTTTAAAGTTTATTATGTGTCTCAAAAGGATCAAGGGTAACGCAAAGTGTCCCATTCTTACTTTAGGCTTAAAGTAAATACACAGTGGATTTGGGTCTTGAGAAAATGTGTGAATTAATTATTAGACTTATATTTAGCATGGTTACATGGGGAAGTCCTGCCTGTGCAGTTCTCTCTGCAGTCGCTTCCTACTATTGCTAGCAAGATGACCCGACGGGGAAGCACTCAGTATGATTAACCGGCTTATTTAATTACAATTTAACGAGACAATTTGTTCATTTTTGATTCCATTTTAGATTGCCTATTGCCAATTAGGAGGTCAGGAATGTCTTTTTGTTGCAAACATATTGCACTTGTGAATGCCTTGGACCCTGGAGGAAAGTGCACATTCTGAGATATTTAATTAGGCGCTAATTTGGTGATAAAACGCAACTCCTTCCTGACGGTTTCACCAGTCTCTCTTGAACATTCAAATGGGAATACAGCTGTCATTATTTGGTAATCAGAATGTCCCTTTATACTGCAACAATGAATAACTGGCTTTGAATTTGACTATAATGTTGTAATTTGATTTGTTTTGTGAGTGAGTGTGTTGCAGTACATGATGTGCCAATGATGTGATACAAAAAAAGAAGGTATGGATGTATTTCTATAGAGGTGTTATTCGCAGTGTAACCCAGTGGAGCTCTATTGTGAAATCGGAGCATATGTTTTTATTTATGCTGTGGCACATTTGCAAGCCCTGTATGTGAGGAGCTTTGCCATGCTCCCCATCGCCTGATAAGACGTGGTATGCCAATCGCGGGGTCTGGTGGAGACAAAGATGAGGTCCAGGTTGAGCCTCTCTATCGGCTCTAGGCGTCTGTCTCATTACCATAATCTCTGGTTCCCATTATCAGCAAGAGAGACTGGAAGAGAGAAGCTGACCTTCCTGATCCAGTCGGCTGTCAAACTTTATTTCATTCCATCCCGCGGATCCTCATTGTCCTGCCATCCAAAGCTTGCATGGAGCTGCTGCTAGCGTGCGATACCAAACCGTTGAATGGCGTTCAGGTTGTCAGCACTGCCGCCCTGGACACTGCCGGCAACACCGTGTTGTACATGTCCTCTCCAGCAGCCTGCCAGCCCGTTTCATTTACATTCACAATAATTTCCTAGGTTCGCTTACTGAACCACACATATAACACCAATCTTAAAAGTCTTAAGAAAATTAAGGAGAGAGACAGATGGCAAGAGAAAACCTCAAGGCAGACGCAAGGGCCAAAT
>OOFE01009993.1:21212-32548 GCA_900323365.1 Monocentris japonica | reverse complement strand
GTGACAGATGGGGAAGTCGCTTGTGTCACTCTGCCTATTTTAAAATGGGTTTAAAAATGATTTTCCAGTTCCTTTATTTTATATTTTATGTGCTGTACATTTATTACTGTGTGCATGAGTTTCAAGTTTCATCAGTGCACACTCCTGCCATTTGTGTATTGTGTGTGCATGCGGGGTTTGAGTTTAGCTTCATTATACTGTCTGCTGTTTCATCGCTCTTGTCTCTGTCCTGAAAACCAAAGCACAACGCTGGAGGATTCAGACTGAGTTAGGATTGTGTGATAGAAAATGTCCAAAGTGTGGAGAGTACCACTTCCACTTTTGTTAACTCATATCAATCATTCCAGCAGCTCACTGACAGTGTGGTCATTGAGAGTTTGTGAGTTGAATTGTTCAACCCTTGTTGCACGTGTAAATGCCCAGAATGGTGAACTTTGACAAGAAAATGTTTTTTTTAAACAGGCTATTTCACTTTATTAATTATTGTAAAGCCTGCAAACATTCACTTTTCACAAGTAAAAGGCATTCATCACAAAGGTTAAAAACGTTCTCATAGATTTTATATTAGAAATCTGTATTTTTTTTATATTCCATACATCATCTAGCAGAATCCCAAATCGTTTTGCAGCCCCCGGGGGGGTCCTATCCTCTTTAATAACCACTATTAGCGCTATCTTACAAGAGATGGAGAGTGATACCGTACAGCATGTAGATATCTCAGAAGAAAAAGTGACTCTGCTCTTATATATCTGAATATTTCTGAATCTCCGACGTGCGTTTTGAAGCATTGGGTTTGTTCAGCTTTTTAACTTTCTATGTCTAAAAGCACCATTTCACCAATATTCACCAAAGAGCTGCTCCATCTGTTAGAAACAACAATGTAACGGTGTCGATTCCCTTCAGCTGGTGGCTGCTCAGTTGGTTTCCAAGCCTGAAGGTTTCCATTTAGGCCCTTTACTGCAGGGGACTCTCTGCACTTCCCCTTCTTCAACTCACTCTGTCTCTTTCTCTCTCCTTAGCAAGACTTGGTGTGGACCCTCTCGTCGTCCTTCTGTTCCTTTTCTTCGTCTGCTAAAGTTTTCCGACACCTCAGCCTGTCTCCATGGAGGCCAGGGGAAAGTATGATTTTAATCCAACGGCAAAGGACGAGCTCAGCTTCAAAAAGGGGGACATTCTTAAGGTGAGTATGTGTTCATCGCTGGGGAAAATGTACGTTATCCCACCTGTATCACAGTGAGGCTTTGCTTTTCTTTTCTTTTTTTACCACTGTATTGTACGCTGTCTCTTGACCCGATCTTGTTGATGTCTTATTAGATTTTACGCTCACACGATGACTGGCATGAGGCAGAGATGCATGGGCAGGAAGGCTACATACCACAAAACTACGTTGAAATGCAAACTCCAAGGTGAAAGCCAGTTGCATTAACCATTAGTATGTCTGTCTAGGGTGGGGGGAGGCGAACATCCGATATGTGTGAGTATTATGGTCTGTCTGTCTCTAGATGGTTCCAGGAGAATGCCAGTCGAAGCTCTGCAGAGGAACTCCTGATGAACAAGGCTGTCGGGGGCTTTCTGATCCGAGGGTGCCAGAGCTCCCCAGGAGACTTCTCCATCTCTGTCAAGTGTGTGTGTGTGTGTGTGTGTGTGGTATATATAGTATGTATAGTGCCCAGTCAGAATATTTTATTACTGGTATAGTAACTCATTTTATAGAGGCTTTGTGGAGTTTCATGAAGGACCATGAAACATATGAAACAACTGGGCTACAACAGGAGGTGGAGGTCATTTCAGTAGCAAAGTAGTAAAAGTGAATAGTATGATCAGGTAGATTTTTTTTTCCAAATGTAGGTTACTGTGACTCAGTACACTGTCTTGTCTTTAGCCCTAGTCTCTACTCCAAAACACTCTGAGTTGGAGCTTGAGAGGAGTCAGCTCAGTTAACCTGAACAAACTGCTAGCTAGCTAACTGGCTAATTTAGCAAAACAACTGTTGTAAATGTTAACATACAACTTCTAGCCATTGCTAACGCTAGCAACCAGCTACATAACGTTAGTTCTTCAAATCAGATGTGAGCTGACTAGATGCTGTGGCTTGCTAGCTAGCTGACAGATACATCAGTCAAAAACATCACAGACATCAACAATGTCTACTGAATTCTGTTGAAACTGTTTAGAAATGCAGTCTCAGCCGTAGTTGCCGAGAGCTGACCTCCAATATGGCCGCCAGAGGGAACGTTATGTCACCTTAAAGCTTTCTATAGGTAGCCTTATAACTTAACGTTGTAGTATCGTACATTGACCAGCAGAGGACAATCCAACTGAGGAAATCCTGGGATGAGGGAAGGTGGAGACAGGGCATGTCATTAGTTTCTCAGTTACAGTTAAAAAAAACACTTCATTTTCTGCACGCTTCCAATCTTCCCTCAGACACGAGTTTGACGTGCAACACTTCAAGGTGATGAAGGACAACAAAGGCCATTACTTCCTGTGGGCTGATAAATTCACTTCCCTGAACCAGCTGGTGGACTTCTACAAGACCACCTCCATCTCTAAGCAAAGGGAGATCTACCTTAACGAGGATAGCCTGGACAACCAAAGCCCTTCTGCTACTCAACCGGTATATTTCAATTCTCTTTGATCATGGGACATCTGTGGGACTGGAGTATATCATTTGAAGGTCATGAAAATTAGAAATTTGCAACAAAGGTCTGGCAAGACCAAAACCAAACTCCCTATTTTAAGCCATGTTTGCACGAAATTGTTACGTTTTTCATTCCCCAAATGGCATAGCTACGTTTTCTATTTAGAATGAGCTACATTACGAGGTTTTAATATCCCAGCAATCAAAATATTCCACAATCACCATCACTTTTATGAGCTCTGAATATCAGCGTTGTGTACTGTACGTGTTTCTGATGTGGCCAGTTTGATGTTGCGGTAACTGTGTGTCCTCATGGTTATCTTTCCCAGTTGAAGAGGGGGAGTCTGCCTGAACAACGCAGCTATGCCAACACACCTGCAGCCACAGCGACTCAGCGCAGAGCTTCAGACCAACCTCACAGCCAGCTGGTACGTACATATATATATATATGACTCATATAATACGAGGCTGTCGCTTTCTTTCGAGGAGATTCAAAGCAGTACTGTATGACTTTCACTTTGAATAAGACATAAGCTGTGTTGATCTGTTCCTGCAGAGTAAGAGAGCTGGTCTAGAGGAGCGGGCCCACACCATTGGCCACACGGGAAGAAGCAGCCCTGTCAGCTCAGCTGTGGTTCCCCGTCGAACATCAGAAACCATGCCTCTTCCTCAGGTGGGCCAGCTGTCTTTTTCCTCCTGGTTGTGGCCCGGACTGTTCGTGAATTTTGTCTTACTGTGTGTGACCAAAGATTTGGCAGTACTTGGTACCAGAAATGTCCATGGCAGAAAACAATCGATGGGGTGCTCTTTGGAATGGGTGCTACAGGAATGTATTAAGAGGGTCCGAGGCAATCTGTTGTGATTGCAAAAGCTTAAAGCCTTTATTTTACATTGGTTATCTGAAAAGTTAAAAGTGACCAACGCACTTCATACCCTGAACCCTGATGAAGGCTCATTTGAGCTGAAATGAATTGGTCAGGATTTTAACGTTTGAGTGCCTTGGACTCTCTTTGCCACGCTCCAAAAGAAAACCAAGGTCTTCACAAGATCACGATCCTTAGCTATGTGTTTATTGCGCATAAACCTGTCACTATCTACTATCAGGCCTTCTTCAGGTTTTCTTGTTTTACTGTCCCCACAGAGGGCAGCCGCTGTGCAAGTGAAGGCACTGTACGACTTCACAGCAGAGGAAGACGACGAACTGGGTTTCTGTGCCGGCGACGTCATCGAAGTGCTGGATCGCTCGGATGCGTCGTGGTGGAAAGGGAGGCTGCGGGGGAAAAGCGGCCTGTTCCCTGCCAACTACACATTGCAACTGTGAGAAACTCCCCTAGGCAACGTGCTCTCATTGGCTACACATTTTAGACTGGTTTCGTCGTGTGCATGGGCTGTCGGTGACACGAACATGAAGATAGTGACGGTCGGTGACTCATCGGCTCTACAATGCACCACGTCAGTGACTCCATCAGAGGCCTTGGTGCCCAGAGGGCTGTGTGACAATTAGTGCTTTTAGATAATGTTCACGTTTGTATTGCGATTCGGCGTGGTGCTTGTTCACGTCTTATTGAACATTTAGTACTTTTTCTCAGAATTTACAAAGGAGCTGAGACAACACACACACACAAGGAGTCTCCTGTGTCCTGGAAGATGTATTTAAAAAGACACGAACCGCCACACAAAAACTATATCATAACAGCAACCGTTTATGTTTTGTATTGTGAGGTGTCCGTCAGTAGGTATTTAGTTACACAATGCTCCTTTGCTATTCTGCTGTAATCGATGATTGATGAATTGATTGTTCAATACGGAAGCCTAACTTTTTTTTTGCTCTTGGTTTCACAGTCATGTTGTTATTTTGCTCACATAACTTTTGTATGTTTATAGTTAGTCATGGAATTTGCCTGCTTCACATACACCTGTAACTTACTCGCATCACATTCACATGAAAATAAAATGATTTTCGTCATTGATGTTGAGTATGGGACTATAATACTAAGGTTGAATGAGCTGAGCCTTCTAGGGAAATGCACCCTAACAAAAAACACTAATATACTCAATACTGAATTTATCATGACTTTATCCTACTTTATGGTATTTTCATCTATGCTGTCACTATAATATTCTTATGGCATATTATGTACAGCTTTTAGTTTTATAGTGATATTATAGCATTACTATACAAGGGAAAACACAACCTTTCACCACTGATACTGTCAAACTGTGGCAAGACAGAGATATCCAGAATAAGTGAAAAGTAAATCGAATTTGCCTTCGAAATAAAAGCCCCACTAGAGTCTGCTCCCAATGCCTTGCCACTGCCATTAATGGAAAAGTGAGTGTGATATGGCCTTCTGTTGCAGGTACCTCACGTTAAAACCTTCTAAGGTGTATTTTTACTAAACTACATTCAAGCCGAATCTATTGTTATCATCCTAAGCTAAGATGTCCAATGACCCCCTATGGACTCTTTATAATCAGAATTTCAGGGAATTCGCTGACTACCACCAAGTTTCCTACAGCTGCTTTTTTCTGAACATATGATCTGAACATATGAACGTAGCCGTATACAGTCTTTACTATTACAGTCTTTGCCATTACTCAAAAAACACTTCCAAACACGGGTTTGATTTTGAAACCGATTACCGGAAGTGATATTTATTGTTTTCTGGCTGCCTTAACCTCACTACCCTCTTTATCCAACACTTTTCGGCTCCTCCTCCAGACTCCACCTGCACACAGGTAAAGGTATCTGTCTGCCTAGAGCAGCGGCGGGGGGTCAGACCAGGACTTGTTGGAGGGAGCCCAGCCGCTATGGCCGAGTCTCAGATAATGTGCATGGACGACGAGCACGTCAACGAGAAGATCCCGGAGTCCAGACCGGAGTTTTACTACAGCGAGGAGCAGCGCGCGGCTCTGGAGCAGCTCCTGAGGAACGGCGACGGAGCTTTCAAGATGCGCCTTAAAGAGGACAAGGTTAAGGACTTTCTCTCCGCCCGGGAAATCAAATCAATACGGAAAAACTTTCAGGAGTACGACACGGATAGCGACTCTGAATCCGGCGAGAACGAGAAGTCCAAGGAGTCCAGCGCGGACTCCGGGGTCCACTCGACATACTGGCCCCAGATGTCCGACACCGAGGTCCCGGCTCTGGACATCGGCTGGCCAGGAAGCAGCGGCTTCTACAAAGGGGTGACCCGGGTGTCGGTGTACACTCACCCGCCCAAGGAGACCGGGCCGCACATAAAGCAGGTGGTGAGGAGACTCATACAGGAATCTAACAAGGTAACTGAGTTATTATAACGTTTTATAACGTACAGAGAAGTGATGTAGTGGGAAATTGAAACCTGTGGGTATGACCTCCGATCATCATGACAACCAGAAACACGAACAAAAGTCAATTATACTTCCAGGAAAGCATCAATGTATCTGTTTTTTTCCTCTTAAAACACCCTATCCATGTATTATCCTTTTTATATCCTCATGTTAAACCAAGCAATGGTTCTTTAAGTCATTTCAAGTCCCTGCTTAAATGAAACAAAAAAACATAACCTGACCTCCAGTCACCATCACAAGCCAATAACAACCATATGTATACCCATATTGATAATTACTGTGATGTATACTGTAAATTTATGTCATTTATGTCAGGCTAAATGGTGGGTAGTCTTTAGTTGGGTAAATTCTCCTGATCAGGACACGGTTTTGAACATGAAGTTTACAGGCTGCCCTGAAAATTGCAGTTTATTATTATGATAAGCAAATACAATAAAAGTTATCACAGGCTTCTTGCATTTTAAGGGCCTGACCTACTTGGCCCCGGCTTTCGAATTGTTCTAGAAAGTTCAAAGTGATTGGCTACCAGTTCTCACATGATAGCCTCCAACCAATAAGAGCCAACGACCCCCAGGCTAAGCGCAATTACCACCACTCTTCTTGGTGTGTACCATCTTTGATTTACTAATGCATGACACACACAAAAAGACACTCCTTTGTAATTGACAGTTTTTTTGGTTGGTTTTCTGAGGTTTAAAGTTTTGGTTTTGGTTCAGCACTAGCCTCCTGTAGTTTAATAATGGGTACAAACACAGAAAACATACCTTATGAATTGCTAATGATTTTTTTCCCTCGTTATAACCAAAATATCCTACTAAAATAGAAGTGCTTTTACTTTGCTGTAAAATTACTGTAAAAACGTAAATTACCGGGGTAAAATTAAAGTTAAAGTAAAACATAGCTCATTTAAAGTGTACTCAGAGCAAAAGTTACGGAGTTGCTTTTAAAAAAATAAGACAGTTACATTTGTTCCATACATCATTTCCATGCAACGCAGAAAGCACGGTTCAAACTAGTTTCTTTTAATTATAAAAACGTCTCAAAATAAAGTGCATTAACGAAGTAAAGCATGAATCAACACAATAGTGTGACAGGATTTTTAAAAAATAAAAGAATATGCCTATAACTGGATGGATGGCTTTTTGGCTAATGTTAAGCTACTATCATGGAGACATTTGAGCATTTAATGTTATAGTTAGTTAAAGGTGCTGTGTGTATATTAATAAATATATATTAATATATTAACAAATCATTACCGTGTTAATTTTGAGACATTGGTTTAATTACTGTAAACAAAGAGACCATCGCTGAGAAGATTGGCAGTCTCTACACTGCATTTTACTTGGTTTTGGAGGGAAAGCGGCTGGATTGCTTTATGGCACAAAGAAGGAAGAGGGGGCTGTTCTTCCAGCGCTAACAGAGCTAAAGCTTTCAAAGTTTCTGGTGATGGCAGATGGTGGAAGGAGTGGAAGGCAGATGGAAAAACACTTCCTCTTCAGTACAGTAATAGAAAAAGCCTTTTGCCAAAGAACTCGAACAGCAGGGTTTATGGGAAATGTGGTTACACCATGCTTTCATTTGTTTACAGTAATTATACCAAGGTTTTTTTTTAACAAGGTTGTGATTTTCTTCATGGGTCAGTGGATTGCACTTCAAACTCAACCCACTCAACAAGTGAAGTATTACATGTTAAACCCACAGAACCTTACAGACAGACTTGGGACCGGGAAGGGGTTAACTAAGCCCACAGCATCAATGATCACATTGCAAAGTCTGCATGAATGGCAGAGTCATATGCGAGTTTTAACAAGCTAAGTCACATGTGGTGGAGGCAGGAAAGGCTAAGCTGTCATAGCCCTGAATGTCAGAATCGCATCAGGACTTGCAGCGGAAGGATAAAGACTTGTTCAGCCCCGCCACTCGTAAAAACAAACAAAAAAAACTCCTCCGTACCGCAGGCCAGGTTAGGCTTGGTGCGGTACAAGCCGCCTCTTTCTCACCCACGCAGGTTGGTTGACCTCCCAGGTATGCAACTTTAAGACAACTAGCACAGCACTTGTTTGTGATTGGCTTGACACATAGCACTGCAGGCCATAGCCGCCGGGTAAAAGAGATAGGGTTTGTCCTAACTGGCACAGGGAACACTGTCTCTCTCTTTTCGAGGTGTGGAGGAAGGAAACCCGACCCAGACGAAGACCTCGAAGTAGATAGTGTGACTGTGTGGGACTGGTTGGTGAGAGAGCTGCAATAATTGGGACTTAATCCTCTCTGATTTGTATTTACAGTAGCCCACTCGGGGCTTTGACAGCTTAATTAGAAGCTCCCTTGTTGAGATTGCTCTTCTCACAATCACCTGCCCTGCAAAACCTGTCAGGAGCCGAGAGAGCACTTGCGCACATTTCCAATACCCTGAAGTTGAAACGATCACTTCTACACATGCACATGCACACATACACTAATTGTGAAACCAGAAGATTACACTGTGGCAGATCGTTCTCTCAGACAAAACACCAAGCTAACTACTGCATGTTGTTTTAAGGCCTACATGACAAGATCTTAACATCCGCCAGCGTCATTTAATTTCATGTTCAGTCTTAAAATGTCATTCCTTCTTAAAACAAGTGACAAATTCTGCCAGCGGGGAATTCCACTTGTTTTCAATTCAGTTTCACTTGTTTCAGAAATCAAGAAAATGACACTTGATTCAAGAAACAAGTGGGATTCTCTCCTCACCTCTCAATACCAGATGAAATGGAAGATACATATTCTTTTCAATGAAAAAGCCTTGGTTTAAATGTTCATTTAACCTTTTTATGTTTGACATTATTTGAATGCTACCGAACTACCTACACACATGAAGCTGTATCCCAGGGAAAACTTGTTTGAAGAGTGTTGGATAAGGCGCAAACGTGCACCCAAGTGTGGCAATAAGGGAATGGAAAAGCATCACATGATAAAATGCAATCAAGGAAATAAGAAAACAATGTGTCACTGTAAAATGCCACTGTGCCAAACAGTCATCATATGAAAGATATCATCCTGCCTTGAAAATAGAAACGTCCCCAAATGGAAACAGCATTTCTACACTAGAGTGCGTGCAGTGACACTTACGTATGGCATCAAGAGTCTGGGTAATTCATCTCTCCTTACTGCACATCGTGTGTAATGATCCTAAACACTGACACGTCTTTTGAAATAATTAGAGGAGGAGATGAATGGCAGCAGTTGCTGGAATGAGTCCAAACTGTTGTGAGTAGCATCTCTGATCACCTGGAAAAACAAGTTCCACTGAAAGCTCAACTGTTACATCCTAAATCTTTCCCTCTATTCATTATATCATTCCAGAAGGTAATTAATGTTTTTGATTTGGTACCATAACAACAGTCACAACAACAACAGTGAGTCTCAGTGTGATTGTAGGTAGGGACAGTGGGAGTGAAGAGTCTTAAAGCTGCAACTTGCGCCGAATAGCAGCGAGAGGTTAACTGTTTGAAAAAATGTGAACTTCAATACCCAGCAATCCTGTAAGGGGTCGTCAGCAAACTGCACACAGCGCGCTAATGTTTACCGACCGGTCTGTGATGCTTTATAGCAAATAATACCAAAGGGATGAGAGAGGCAAAAGATCTAATGGTGCTGAGTCCAGCTTTCTCTTTGATTCATCACTTCCTGTGTGTGACCATACCTGACACCAGAATTGAATTTGGTCAAATAAGGTGAATCTATCTCAGTTAGAGGGGGACGGGACACCTAGTGCAGCTTTATGTACAAAGAGCATTCTTCTGCCTTCTTACTGTGCTGTATTTTAAACATCAGCCTCTTTGGTTGTCCAGGTGGTGGCCATAGTCATGGACCTACTGACAGACCTGCAGATCCTCCAGGACCTGCTGGATGCTTCGTCGAGGCGCGGGGTGGCCGTCTACGCTGTGCTGGAGGCCAGGGGAGTGCCCCACTTCCTGGATATGTGCACTCGGCTGCAAATTAATGCAATGCATCTACGGGTGAGAAGCTGAGCAAGGCAAACACAGGAGAGTGTTACAGAGTGCAATCAAAGGGAGGAGGCTGGCTTAAAAAAACACAAAAACACACCAAGAGCAATTGAGTATAGAAAAGGTGAAAGCGGCACCTCAGCGGGTCCCCGGTTCAACTCCCACAGCAGGCAATGGCAGCCATGATTATCTTTGAGTAAAATATAATCTATATCAAGCTCAGTAAGGAATTTCTACCCATGACGAGTAAAAAGAGGCAGGGTTAACTCGTATGTGTTCGTGCTAGCACAGTATCTGTTGCCCTGTGGTTATAACCACTTGATAATAAGAAGATAACTTATCTACTCTTGTAGTTTCATTTCCCAAGCGTTTAGTGGCTACTGTAGTGCAGGCCTCTGAGAAATACCTGAGAAATTACAGCAACTTTCCATCTACATATGTGTGAGGAGCATCTCACTGACCCAAACTGTCATCCTATCCCCACGGGGACACGCTAGCTAGCCATATCTGGTTGGTGCATGCAACGTTCGTAGCTCTCGTCCAGTTTGAATGGAGCGCCGGACCAGCCAGCCAGCCACGGCGGTGTCAGTTGATAAGGCTCTGAAAGGCCTTTTCAGGGCTGTGGGCTCCGTTACTCTTACCGCTTAGAAATGAACATTTCGCAGATAACGAGAACAATTCCAAAGGAGTGTAACCCAATGCTTCGCCTCACACAGCGTAGGGAAGCCTCCTGTGCCTGTTCAGTGTCTGCATCTCTGTCTCTCTCTCTCCTGTTCTCTTCCCCCTTGGTAAACAGACGTGGACAAGCAAGCAAGCCATGTATGCACAAGGGGTTTATTTTTCACCCTTTGTATTGGCTTGCAAGTTGACTTTGGTTGGGAGCCACAGTTTCACCTGGCGTCCCATTGAACCAGCTGGTTATGCATGATCGAGCGAGGGATGTCTGGTAGTTGACTCAGGCTTATGTGTGTGTCACGCTGAGCTGGGTCAAATGTGTAATCAATTGGGTGTTTCTTCGCAGAACCTTCGCATCCGGACGGTGAAAGGGGCAGGGCTGGCCTTGTCCTTCGGCAAGCTCTCGGGCTCCATGTGCTCCAAATACATGCTGGTAGACGGAGAGAAAGTCATGTTTGGGTCTTACAGGTGAGCGCGTCTCATTGCATGTGGTTCCGCTGGCGTAAAACCCAATGCTGGGTGAAATTCAGTCGAGACAAGTCTGTGCCGTGGAGATCTAACACAAATTTTACACAAAATTTAACACATGAGCATTCAGACCTTCTTTTTAGATGTCCGGTATCTGCTTTCGTGTAGAATAAGTCTCGTGAACCAAGTCTATAAGTCTAGTGAAGAAAAGCACACTTTTCTGTGTAATA
>OOFE01009985.1:2469-26521 GCA_900323365.1 Monocentris japonica | reverse complement strand
CAAGGCCCAGTCAGATGAAGGTTTCTCAGCTGACCCAGGAAACAGCAGTACCTTTTCATGGTCACCACAGTGTCGATGTTGTGGTTGTCCTCTCTGGGTTCCAGGTCTCTGAGGACAATCTGTTGATCAAAAAAACATGCATAGGCAGTCAGCAGGCCTGTTTCATTTAAACCCATTCCTTATCCTTTCAGATACCCAGTTGACTGAAATCCAAGCAGAACACCTTACATTTTGGAAAAAAACAACAACAAAGACACTACCATAGCTTATGAGTGCGTGGCTTTTCATTCTAAAGTTCATTTAAGGGCATTAAACACAAACTCTGATCATAATGTTTGTATCTTCATCCCTTTGACTTGTAACAGAGCAAACATGATGTTGGTGTTAGGTTTTGTGAAACCCAGTCACAGTAAGGATGTTCCAGTACGTTTGCCACTTTCTTAAGGATATTCCTGCTAGTTTCTTTAAGCTACCAGTAGAATTTGAAATGAGTGACTTTGGCGTCCCCTAGAGTCTCTTAGTGGTAGTATTTTACATCACTGTCACAAAGACAGCTCGCAAAGTGGGAGCATGCTAACCCAGAACTAACATGGGAAGGGGCTCAGAAGAACTGGATGCTAGCTAGCCACCCCAAATGTACCACGTTGCCACTCATGCCATTTTGAAAGTTGTGAAGTTGAAGGTTTTATGACGGGAGGGAGGAGATTGTTCAAAAATTTGTGATGTATTATTGGTAGAAATTTTTGTGTACGTTTACTGCCACTTAAAATGCACCATTTTCCAGGAAGTAAAAGTACGAGAAAAGAATAATTTTGTAAAGTTTTTGGCATTAATATTAAATATAATATGGAGAATTAGCGAACATGTTTTTCACTTTCATTTTTCACTTCATTGTGACTTTAAAGCTGTTTCTAAGCCATGGGCAATTTCCTATGGATGTCGGTACCTTGGCTAGTTGCTTTGGATGCTCAGTGACAAGTCTCTGGTAAATCTCCAGACAGAGGGAAGACAGCTGGCCCCGCCCACTCAGAATGTGATGTCGGCGGGCAGGGAGGGGTGTGCCCATTGGGAGGAGCAAGTTAAACACCTCAGCTCCCGATTCGTCCACCTCCTGTGACATACACATCCACAGCCAATCAGAACAGACTAGAATAGAGTTAAGGCATTTCATTTTCTAACTGGAGTATCATAAATTTACTCTTACATTCAATTACATGTTTAAAAAGAACTATTTTCCAGTCAGTTGTATTCACCCCCCTGAAGAGTCCTTTCCCAAGTGTTATAAATTGAGCAGTATACCTTCACCAGTATGTCTGAGGCAGACGCGTCTACTGTGAAAGAGTCGTCCTCAGGGGCGGGGCCATCTTTGCCAACCAGTAAGCCGGCTTCCAGGGCGGCACCTACAGCGATGACCTCATCAGGAGGCGCCGAGCTCAGCAGCTCCACATCAGGGAACATCTCACGCATCATCTGCTGGAGACGAGGGATCCTGGCCGAGCCACCACAAAGAACAACCTGCAACACAATCAAACCACAAACTGCAGGTTTTTCTATTGGAATTGCCTGTATTTGTTTAACCTTTATTTTAATTGTCTGATTTTATTGTTTCTTACTTTGCTTTTATTATCGTTTTGTCTGTAAAGCACTTAGCAGCTGTTTTGAAAGTACTATACAAAATAATTGTCAATATCATTAAAAACAACTAGAAATGCACTACTTTTCACACAGAAATCCGTAAACCACCTTACCTTGTTGATGTCGCTGGTGGAGAGTCCCGCCTCCTCCAGCAGGGTTTTGATTGGTTGCATGCTCTTGTTGAAGAGGGAGGAGCAGAGCAGCTCAAATCGAGCTCTGAGGAAACACCAAACTGAGGGTTCACATGGTGGCAGGATTTACACGGACTATAAAACTATTCACCCCCTTGGCTGTTGAAAATACATTTATGGGAACAGCTGGCTGCGTGTACAACTTGGCTGTCTCAACAGAATGGAATAGACGTGGTTGATTTATTGTGCTCATTTTGACCGCACAGACAATTTTCCAAGGGACCTCCATGATTGCGCCAGATGCGGTTGATAATAGATTTGTGAAGCAACTGCCAAGCCTCTACATAAAAGCAGAGGAGGTGGACTGTTAGTGTACTTTCCTAATTTTACTACACAATCAATGAAGAAAAAAAACCCACTGAAACTTGAAACTCATCTTAAAATGAAAATCTATTCAAAATGTCTTACTATTATTTAAAGAATGACTAATATATGTTGTGAAATGTTTTTTTTAGTCCAGGTGACTAAAGGAGGTGAAAACTTTAGAAAAGTAGACGCTCCTGTTATACCCCTTTCACACCAGAGCAACGACCCAGGTTATTCCCGGGCCAGGTGTTGGAGTGAATAGGTCAACATGGGTTATCAGAACCTGGTCTGTGACCCTGCTCTCGACCCGGGTTATTCCTGGGTCGGACGGGGCTCGGTTGCGGTGTGACCGTGGCGACCCGGGTTATGCAGTTGACGGGAACCTCATTGGTTAAGATCAGAAGTATGCAAGACAGTTCACAAGGAGCGTTTCAACAACGAACCAAAAGAACGAATAACAACGGAGAATTGGAAAGATGAATTTCTACGGCGTAGATAATACGGTAAAAATCACACAGGCAATACGCCAATATCACTTGTTCGGTCCTGCGCGGCAGTGACGTATACAGATGTAAATATGGTGACACGGGTCTTCTGTGGTCTGGTCTGAATGGTGACGACCCGGGTTATTCCCAGGGTAGTAATTTGGTCTGAATGGGTCCAACATGGGAATGACTCGTGTTCAATAACCCGTGTAAATCCCGGAGAAAGAAAAACTGCAACAAGTCAAGTGGGTGAGTATTTTTTATAGCCACTGAGGCTGCTATAAGCACCTAGTTCCTCTTCAGGACTGGTATGTAGAAAACCTCAGTGATTTTTAGAGAAGCTTATATGGATAAAAGGGGGCATGGCTTAAAAAATAATTGATAGCTGCTAGTGTAAAATGCCTGACTATTCTTGGTGTTGGATGGGCAATCATGGTTTGACTTATGGTCCTGCTTCCTGCAGACTGCAGTAGGCCGTTGTTTGGGTAACACTACCACCTGCTGGAAACTCCTAATGGAGTCAGTGGTTCTCAACCATGTGCCATTGTGACTTCATACTTAAGGCCAAAGTTTCACTATACATAGAGGCCAGGTGGCTGATGTCTCCTTTTCTGACCCATGACCTTTCCGTTGGGTCTTCCAGTAACAGAGTGATGTGAAAACTCCTGTGGCTAAGGCGGGACTTCAATAGTTCAAGAACCGAAAATCAGACAATCACAGCTAAACTCAATTTTGGCCTAAATGAAAACTACTTGACAGCATCGGGCCGAAGAATGAAACGCAGCAGAATATAAATGAAGGTTTGTGTATCAGACTGGGTACCTGGAGACGTTGCAGTCGAAGTCCATGCCGTCGTGCAGGGAGTCGACGAAGCAGTTGGCCGATCCCAGTGAGGACAGCGCGTGTTTGGCCACGTCCGCTCCATTCATCAGTTTCATCATTGCCCGAGCGTTGCTACTCACGTCCTGTTTGAATGACCTGCAGTAAGAGTGGTAGTGAATCAGGGCATCTGCAGGTTTCAGACAAATTTAAAGACTTTTTAATGCTACCTGGAAATGGATTCAAAAACATTTTAACACCCAAAACAAAGAAACAAGCCAAGCAAGACTATTTGACTGAACATAGCTAAGGAAAGTAGTGGAACTATAAATGAGCAACTGCCTCAACTAAATGTCACTGAATGCAAAGAATCTGTCAACACCAATATCTAATATACATCACCTCCGATTACTTCAAGCATTTTTATACTTTGTAAGGCCTTAAATGTAATGTCAGACTTTTTCCAGGTCCAGCTGACGCCCTGTGACTGTGTATAGTGTTGCTACCGTCTGAACTCGGCGGCGAGGTGCTGGGCCAGGGCCTGGGTGAAGCTCTCTCCTCCGATGCTGTGGTCGGTGTGGGTGTTGAGAACCCGGAACATCCCTCCGTTCACCTGCAGCACCGTCACACTCAGAGACGTCCCACCCAGCTTGTACACTAGGACGTGACTGTCAACACAGGCTCTGTCACTATGGGGTCTGGTATACAACAAATCATCTTATACAGTAAATGATCAGGGTTTGACTGATAGAGGACCTATATGGATATAAGTATTGAAGCAGCCAACATTTTGTGCTTATATTAGCAATCTGTAAATTGGACCATTTTAATGCAAAAAAATAAAAAATATTTTCCCCCAGAATGTTATTCTTGTCAGGGTCTCTTTGTCCAGGGTTCCCACTATGGCCCAGATATAAAATTCTTTCCATGACTTTCCATTTTAAGTCAGAGCACCTAAAAATGTCGTTCCTTCTTGGATTGGTAACATTGTTCAGTTTTTCAGCTGAGGAAAGTTCCAAAGGGGGTTAATAGCCTGGTTTATACTACAGTTGGGCTTTGCTGTTGAGAAAAACAGCTGAAAACCACCAGCTAATGCAATGAATGTGTACAAGAAGTTGTAAACCACATTCTGGCATATTCCATAATAGTGATCCATTTGTAAAATTCCCTGATTTCCCAAAGAATTTATCACATTCCCTGACTTCCCCTGTCTGGAATATGTCAAAATTCCCTGATATTCCAGAAATTCCACGACCAGTGGGAGCCCTGCTTGTCAAGTCTCTGAAATAGCATGTAGACCATTATACTAAAGCTCTCCATTGAAAGGCAGAGTAGTGAAATTCTCTTAGGTAGGTTAGCAGCTCCTTACAGCTGGACGAGGCAGGTTTCATTGACTGACACCCCTGAAATTATTGAGTAAAAACAGAGGAACCTCCATCATATCAGAGGTGGCCTGCCAAAATATTTTGCTCATTCTTCTCGTGTTACAGTGTTAAAGCTTCACGTTAGGCTGGGTGCTGTACCTCTTGCCGGAGGGACAATCCTGTCCGATGTTATAGGCCAACAGAGCTGCGGCGGGCTCGTGGATCAGCCTCAGTACATGAAACCCTGCAGCCTCGGCTGCCTCCCTGCAGACCACAAAGACACATTGGTGGAGCACACTTCCGTTAAAAAAGGTGCAATAATTAAGATTTTTACTGTCCCATAGCACAGAATGACCATAATATATCTGCAGGGGTTTATAGGATTGTTGAAAACTCCCCACCCATTAGAGTCTCAAGACACTGCCAATGCCCTCTCCTCTGCCTGTGCCAGAAACTGTAGGAGGAGTTACGTTCTATTGATGTTTGATTGATGATTACTGAATGCCCCATTAAATTCTTATCTCTGAGCTTTATTGTTTCATGTAGAATTTAAGTTACGATGACTGTAGTGCGGCTCACCTCAGAGCGCTCTTCTGAGCCTGTGCAAACTCAAAGGGAACGGTGATGACTGCATCAGTGATATCAGAGCCCAGCGCCGACTGAGCTGTTTCTGTGGACACAAAAGATCAATCGACTTAACTTGTCATCTCTGTAAACTGTGTGTGTGTGTGTGTGTGTGTGTGTGTGTGGTTTTGACAGACTACCTTTCATTTTGTGGAAGATGAGCTTTGCAATGTCTTCTGGAGCGATGTACTTGGTTTGCTCCCCTGCTGTAATCTCATACCGAGGCTTCTCTCCTCTGTTCGCCACCTGAACACATGGTTAGACTTCTTTAGGACAGCAAATAAACTAGATGAAGAACAGGGAGTCTGGTGTCAACATCTGTAACAGGGTATCTGCAGGTTTCAGAGAGACAAATTTAAAGGTTTTTGATGCTACCAGGGTGAATTTTAAAAACCAAAATAAACAAACAAATCATTAAAAACTAGGCTATTTCTGATTGAACATAGTTGATGAAAGTTCTGGAACTATGAATGGGCAGAAGAAGAAAAATTATTTCATTACTAAAATGAAGCATGAAGTCCAATTGCATTTAGTAAAGCAGATAGCATGCATATTGTACTGCTAACTCTGATCTGTATTAACCTAAGGGTGGACATGCATTGTGTGAAAAATATGATCTCCAATATGTGGATTTGAGACATTGTAATACTTTTTAACGCCTTCAATTTATATGATTTATTTTTACCCTGCATAACACATAAGGAGATTGTTTGATACACAACTGGGCGGAGTGGGTCTGTCTAAAACAAGATCCTCACCGGACATTTACTCTCTGCTTTGTGAGTCTGCGTCTCTGGATCTTCAAAGCTGCCCGTGGAGACACAGAAAAAAGAGAAAATCTATAAAATGTCACTGTGGTGGAAGAAGTACAGAGTGGAGGACAAAAAGTACCCTGAGAAAGGAATGAACAGTATCAGCTTTACAGTGAAGCAGACAGACAGGTCATCCCTAGCCAGGTAGGACAGTGTGGTTGACTGTTAAGACAAGTGAAGGTTTGGAAACAGACGGTATGGAGATTCCTCACCTCCTCCCCAGAACCTGTTTCACTTTGACTACAGTATTGGCGGCGTTGCGGACCCGTCCTTGCTTTGCTGCAATACCTACAATCTGCAGGGGATGAGATTATAAACAGTCAGCAAGCAGACGGGCAAATGAACTCAATTCTATTGAGTTGTACATTTAGAAACACAATCAGCTGTTCACAGGGGTTATAGCACAAAACCCGAGGACCTCCACTAAAGTCCCTAGAGGGCAATGTTACCTGAAAGCTGTTGAAATTTGGAATCCACTAGCCACTGTGGAGTGAAAAAAAAAAGGTAATTTCACCTGCTCAGTGTCTCTGTAGGCCACCACGGCTGGAGTCACTCTGTCTCCTGCATCATTGGCCACCACATCAGCCCGACCATCCTGGACACAATACACTCACATGGTCATTTAAAGCTACACTGTGGTTTCCAAAAGGAAATCTGAACGTCTGAAATGTCAACAAAGTTTAGGACAGGGTTTTACTACTGAATACACAAAGCATTTTAAACGTGAAATTTGATCCCTGAAGTTACTGGCCTGTCCTCACACCTCATTTACAATACAACAAATCATCTTCCAGAGCTGTTGATTCACTTGGCTTCAGAAGGTATTGTTTCTGCGCATGTCATGAGATTTTAAATCACTGCTAAGCATTTGAAAATATCATTTTTGTCTACAAGACTAGATAGCACAGCTGTGGTTTTCAACCATGTACCATCGTGACCCAAGAGTCTGCAGGTACTCATTCCAACTACCCACTACAATATCTGATTTCACTGATGAACACACCTTCAACCAGAGAACACTGAAAACAGACTCTTGGGTCACGATGACTGAAAACCACAGACTGGTCAGCCCAAAAGCTAGCCTAAAGCTGTCACTTTCATTGTATCGCATCAGCTGCTACTAGCTAACCGGTACAGTTTCACAAGGATTCAGGTATTACAGTTAATATAAATCTGTTACTCGAACATAGGGCTGCGTGTGGAAACTTAGGCTGTTTAAACTGGCCACTAGTTACCTTAAATATCGCCACACAAGCGCATGTGTAACCGAAGTGAACTCCAATTGCTGCCATGCTGAAGAAGCTCTGCTCTGCTCTGGAAGCGGGATGCACACTTCCTTCCGGCTGCTTGGTCCAATCACAGCAGCGATTGTTTAAGCCAATCAGATGCTTAATCAGAAATACATACGCAGTCAGGTCTGGCCAATAGCAGCACGTCTGTTTGAACCTGCTTTGTGATAGGGAGCCGAAGCGGAAGTTAACCAAAAACCCACCCACTGGTTTACTAGCTGCTAGGTGGCTAGCGCGATTTTCTAGACATAGAAGTAACTGTCGCGTGAACCACAGGCGTCTTATATCGACGAAACATGCAATATATATTTTTTTAAAAATCATCTTGCGGCATCCAGTTACATAAGCAATTACGAGACGTACACATTTTGTAACTTTTGGGGTAAAATGCTTGGGTGCAAGACTACAAATGTAGTGAATTGTGCCTTATTTGTATCGAACGGATGCTGGGCAATGTAGTGTGGTAAACGTAAATAAATTGAATCTGAAATTCTATCAATTGGATTCTACCGACATCAAGCCGAAGGATACACATCACCTCATTCTACGATATATACCGTGCGGTTACTGGTTGGCCTATATCAAGTGATCTATAATGTATTAGGAACAGGCAAACGTGAACCAGAGGCGGGCGGCAGTGACTCGTCTCCCCGCCAACCTCATGATCAGAAAGGGCTAAAAAAAATTTTTTTTTGTTTTTTTAAAAACTGATCATATTGAAACGGTTTCTTCTTTGTTGGGTCATATGAGATACGGACTGTTATTCTGAAACGGCGACACCGGGAGCGTTGTCTGAGGAGCAGTACCGGTTCCGTGCGGGACTTTGACAATGCGCCGTTGTGCGAGCGCGCTGCTTTTAAAGCGAATGAAATGAGCTGATTTGATTGGCCAGAATTGAAGGCAGCCCTCACACCTAATGGTAACGTACGCACCTCAACCCAACCTCTCTGACTACTGCGCCCTTGCCTATGGTCACCAAAATAGATTGGACACGCCCACTTGCGCCCTAGACTTTAGACTTGCGCCTTAATTCACGAAAATAGATACCCAAGTGTGTTGAACGCCCTGAGGAAACTGGACTGGAGTAACACTGACTGTACTGGTTGTGGTTGTTTAATGGTGTAGTATTAGACATAGCTGTATGTACCTTTATAGGAATCATGTTTCTGGCTTCCTTCGCCTTTCTACTCTGTTTCAGAGCTTTTTCTGTTTCCGTGGCAAGCGACTGTGAAGGTTAGACAACCCCAGCATGGTGTGATCAGTTATTTATAGCCTGACTGTGGTCTACCAGGGCATTCAGTTCCTCCAAACAAATCTTAAACAGTACTGATAGAACCAACAACTTTTCAAAATACACCATTTCATAATCAGTAGCGAGTGCTTGACGCTGGCCATCACCTCAGGCCCCTTGGCAGTTTTCCCCAACATAATCTGTACAACATGTGTAATAACAGTAAACTGTGTCTGCAGTGTGTGTGGGTTTCCTTCAGAGAGTGTATGGCAGTTTGACCTCTGCCCACAGAGAGCTTAGTCCCGTCCTGGTGGAGGAAGAGCTGGTCAAGGCCTGCAGTGTCGCCCAGGGCAAGGAGGGGAGGCTGGTGAGAGCACACACGAGCACACAACTCCAAATGGGAATGACGGAAAGACCTCTACAGATTGAGTCAGTGTGCATTTTAGGAATTTCTATAGATGTACATGAATTCCCATATGTATAACCCTAATCTAACATTACTCAAATTCTAAGGTGCAATAAGTACAAGGTACAGGTTGATTGGGTTGTCAGTACAAAGCTTAAGAGCCTCATTCTCAAGCCCCCAAAAAAGCAAATGAAGAAGCAGCATTACTACAGTATTCTGCATGGGGATATATCTCTGCTCTAATTGGCTTACTCTTCTACATTGTGAAAATGTGACTTTGTTTGTCCACCGTAGCTCAAGGAGACAGGGGGTGCTGTGTCAGACTTGTGTAGGAGATGAGTTCTATTGATGTTGTTCCAGTTCCTACCGGTCCTATAGAGGTCGTAGATTATTTAATACTCATTTAATGGGTTGGTGTGTATTGTTCCAGTGTTACTACATAGGAGCCAGTAGTGATGCAGCTACTCGTGTCACAGCATTGGTGTCGCGGCCTCTCGCCTCGCATGTTCCTGTAGAGAAGATCTGCCAACGTCTCAGCAACACAGACACACAGATCTGCCACCTCAAATATGGTAAAGTGTGTGTATAAATGGGATAAAATACACTGGGAAGACTAAACTATTTAGTTGACCATGTGTGTGAGTGGAAACAGTGTGAAATCCAGTCGTGTTTGTGTTGTCTGCAGAACGTCAGCTGTGGGATCTGAGTAGTGCTGGGCTGAATAAGCTTAGAGTTGCTGAGCTGAGGAAGGTTTTGGCCTCCTGGGGAGAAGAGTGTCGAGGCTGCCTGGAGAAACACGAGTTTGTCAGCCTCATCCAGGAGAAGGCGCCACTGCACAGCCACACTGCTGAACTGTGAAGAGAAATCAGCATCTTCCCAATCCTGAAAATCCAGAGCTTCTATCACAAAGATCTAAGAGAACTTCTCCATCAGTATTGATCTGCAAGGAGATGCACTCCGATGGATATCACAAGCATGAGGATGTCTTTTTCCATTGCTTCCGTTTTCAAATAAAACTCACTGGTTGTGTTAATTTAGCAGCTCCTTTTATGCTCCAACAAATCGATTTTGCCTTTGAAGACAAATAATGCTCAAAAGGTAAGCCTCATTTTGGCACAAACAAAGTGCAATTGTGCTTTGTAAGGGTTAAAGAATGTATTAAAAAACATGATCAACTTTGTTGGAACACGGAGTAAACAAACCACTTGGAACATGTCTAAAAAAAGTTTTCCAACTGTTCCAGGGATGCTGGGATAGACATTAATATTTGTTTTCTGTGTCACTATAACCTGATACATACAACATCTCTGTTAGGGATGCAGAGAGTCAATATTAGTTAAGATAAACATAATTCATATAGAATAAAATCTATTTGGAATTGGATTTTGACAACACGGAAAATGCACACTCCACAATATGGAGTGCAGCAGTTTGAAATTCTGGATGCATGATATCTTCATTGCTGCTTGGTCATTAAGTGGAGGTCAGTGAGATGAGCATAAAACCAGACGGGTCCCAGAAAACAGTTCATCACTCTTTCAGTTCATCAGTCTTTGAAGAGCCTCTTGCCTTGGGGATTATGGAGGGAAAGCTTCTGCAGGGTGGAACAGCCAAGTGGTGATTGGTACAGCTCCGCCTGAAACAGATGAAAACAGCAATAAAAGCAAGTTTATGTGAACTACACTACAGTACGTAGCATCTTTTCTATTAGCCTGGCATTACCCGAAGCTGTTTGCGTGGGGTTTGCATGTCCTCAGCAGCTAGCGTCCTCTTGCTGCTGGGTGATGTTATGGCACCATTCGGATGGGTCTCGGCATTCTCCTCCATGTCCACCTCCTCACAAGGAACAAGCTGTTCTGCCGAGGGGTCCTCAGAACTGTTCATGGGCGACCAGGCGTATGCCTGACTGAAAACCATGTCATCCATCAGGGACACGTCTGTAACATCCTCCTTAACGTTCTCAGCCTTCCATAAACGTTTAGGTAGTAATGGTGTGGAGTAGAAGCAGGATGTTTGAGGTCTGTTGGGGGTTTCTGAGGATAGAGGGGAGGACTGTTGAGGACTAAAGCCTGGAGCTGTCCTGTGTGGTGTGGCCGGCTGGGGTTGGCTGTTGCCTGGCTGATTGGCAGGCTCCTGTCCCCCAGTACAGTGCTGCACCAGCAGCTCCCTGACCAGACCTTTCAGCCTGGTGTTGCGCGGGGTTTCACGCCTCCTAATGGCAAATGCCATGTCGTCTTCCTTGGCTACCACATAGACACGCTTCTGCCCCCGGGTTACAGCGGTGTAGACGTGCTTCCAGGTCTGCACGCTGCTGTTTCCCAACACATAGACGATGGTCTCGTTCTCCGAGCCCTGTGTCATTTATGGCAATGAAAAAATGAGAATCAACCAAAATCTTCACACTTATTACTACCTTATTACTATTTGATACACCCTCTTAACACTGTAATCCTTTCACTCAAACATTTCTACGTAACATGTTTTTTTTATCTTGCTGCTGCAATGACCTAATTTCCCCACAGTGATCAATAAAGTTTCATATTTTCTTACTCCTCTTATGTTTCTATATTATGGGGTCTACAGTCTGCCTGGTCAGTGTACCTGGAAGGTGTGGATGGTCCTGGCCCAGGCATGCTGCAGCCTGCACGCCCTCTGCAGCTCTCTGTAGCCCACCGTTAATAGGCGTCCGTCGCCATCGTCCAGGGTTAGATAGCGCTTCCCATGTGGACGCCTACTGGCAGAGCCACCATCCTCCACCACTGTCTTGTCCTGCCAGAAACACAACAGCAGAGAGGAGAGTTACACCGTTACATTTGGTTTACTGGTTTACTGATATTGGCTTTTTGTTAAAAATCTGATGTCAGCCAGCCATTGTCATCCATCTCTGATATGATGAAGATTGCTTCCCAATCCAACTTCAGGCTGTGTCCACTGATCGTATTTGTCAACTTTTGGAATATTCTGGCATGAAAATGGTCACATTTAAAAATACTGTAAAAATAAATAAATAAATTGGATCCCTATCAGCCTTCAAAAATCCAGTCCTGCAAGAAAGCAGGAGGTTATGTATTAACTGTGTATCACGTTTCTGCATTCACTCGCAGTGTTTCACGTTGAGATCAAAGTGAAAGACAACAGGGAAAGCAATCGTCCACAATGCTGACCTGTCTGATGAAGAAAATCTCGCCGTTACAGAGGCGCAGCTTGACTTGATCCTTCTTTTTATGACTCTGCCCATCATTTGTCATGCTGGCTTGAATAAAACCCTCCCTCTTCCTGTTCTCTTCCTCATCCTCTCCACCTGCATCATCTTCATCGATGATGTAGCCATTCTTGGTGCAACAGACTTTGTCCCCAGTCTGAAACACCAGCTTATTTTTGTGGTTTCTACAGTCAAGGAAAAGATATTGTATGATTACATGCATTAGCAAACACTGTGTTATCTATACAGTATGACAACATTGTGCTATAGCAATAGCATGGTAATAGCATCAAGGGTCTGACTATTGTTTTAGCTGGTACTGGGGACATGATGTACGATTCATGTATTGAAAGTAGATAGTGACTTACTTAGTTGTGTGCTTGTTGTAATGCTTACAACAAAGCTCATTGATCAGTGCAACATCCACCCTGTAAAAGAAGATGAATTAAAAGGTGCAATACGTAAGAGGGTTGTTTATCAATACTAATGGATCAATGATTACTTGGCCAGGTTCTGAGATTTCTGACTTTAAACACTCATAAGGATCCTAAAGTGGCTTTGAGTTTCTTTTTGCCTTTATTTGATAGTTAGTAGAGAGAGACAGGAAAGATTGGGTGAGAGAGGAGGGATGACATGCAACAAAGGTCCCGGGCCAGATTTTAACCGGGATGTTGCAGTTATGTGGTATGCGCCTTAGAACACTGAGCCACCAGGGTGCCCCGGCTATGAGTTTCTAATTTTGGAGTGAGATCAACCTTGTATACTGCCGAGTAACACCTGAACACCTCGGACCAAAACTTTTGGGCAGAACCAAAACAGGTGGTCGCATTATCCATTTGTGATGAGAGGAAAATCATGGTTATATGATATAGGGGTAAGGACACTAGTTTCTGGAAGTTTAAATACTTTCCAAATCTGGTACCAGAGAACTCTTTATCATAGAGTTTTCTCTCATAGCGGTGCGAAGGGGCTTCTTTGCTGCAAAGAGCAAAGCCGGGAGGCATGAGTCAGAGATATCTTGCTCTATAGCTAGCCACACACTAGTTAACATGGCCTATCAACGATAGGTGAAGCACCCTGCAGGTTTCTAGAAGACTTTTGAGTCTATCTAGCATAACTTTATAGCTGAGCTCATGCACCATCTTTTAACTTCTAGACATTAATACCAAGATACCTTATTTTATTTGTGACTTTAAAGGATAGAGGCCACTAGAAGCTGTGCCAGAGGCCTGTCCATGTTGTTGTAATTCCTTGGTTGCCGATGGTCAATACATATCACAGATTACTTAATACCCCTTCAAATAACAACTATACGTGAGTCCAGAGTGCTCGTTATTTGTAGCTGAATGTGTCGTCCCTTCTCCTCTCATTTCTCCATAGACAAATGACTCTTACCTTTTGAAAGCAATGAACTGGGATGTTAAATCCTCTTTCAGCCCAGGGGCAGTGTCTATCAGTAACTTGATAGCCTTCTGTAAATCTGAAAATCAAAGAGTATATGCAATCACTGCAAGTAAATTATTTTACTTTCCCATTGACGCGAAAATGAACCACAGCAGATACACTGACCATCATCTGCCTCCTCACTGGGCAGACGGATGAGGATGAACTTCTTGTCAGCAGACGGCATGCTGTAGGATCCATTCAGATCTACCGTGGCATCGAACTCCAGATGGCCAAACAAACGTCTCATCCCCATGTCTGAGATTCTGAAATACATCACGTGCATCATTAAGTGTTATCTTGCTAAATTGCCACTCTAAAACTAGGGTTATCATCCAGTCAGTGTCGTCCACCTCTGATATGATGGATATGATGCATTGGTTGCATATTGATTGTAGAAATTATCAATACTACACTGGTTGTCTATGGGAAGCCCTAAACCTAAATTGATGCTAATGAGACATTTTGATCAGATTCCACACAAGTATGCATTAATACATTATTATTATTATTAGTAGTAGTAGTTGTAGTAGTAGTAGTACTGCCAACTTTAAAGATCTTGAATATGAGCATAAAATATTTGCTATCAGAAGCAGACTGGCCTTGAAAATAACATACTGGTTGAACCCTAATTTAAACTACAGTATTGTTATTTAGTATTATTTTAAACAACAAAAACTTAGGTCCGATTGAAGCTAAACAGAAAAATCCAAGTATTTACAGTCCAGCATTTTTAACAATGAGTTGAGACTCTGCGCGGTGGTTGGTCCTCATCTCAGTGGCCCACTGGACAGCTTTCAGACCGTGGTACAGGTCATGCAGGGTGTTCCCAGGCTGGATACTGGGAAGCTGCCTAATGTCACCTACACAAAAACACACAGAATAGATATGATGCTTTGACTGCAAACTGAGGGAAATGTTAATTAGAATGTTGTACTGAGTGCTCAGGAGTTTGAGCTCACCTAGCATGATGAACTTCTTGAGGTTGGCATGTTTGATAAGCACGGTGAGGATGGAGTGGAGGAGCTGGACACACACCAGGCTGCCTTCATCCACCACCAAAACACGAACATGTTGGAATTTCCAATCCTTGGGACAGCCTTCCTCGTCTTTCTTTAGGGTCATGAAACTCCACAGCACCTAGGGAAATGGGAGAGGAGATAAAGTGAGTGTTCACATGTACAACGATGTCCAATCGTTATATGATACGTGTAAACCCCGCTTACAATAGCCTGGAGAAGCTCTTATGCCAAATGATGAGTATATTATTGTGAGTTATGCCTGCGACTTCCGCATCTAAAAAGCACAACGCAGTGCTATTTATGTGGCTTTGTGCATATGAACACAGACCTGTCCAAGATCCCACGCACTGGTTTTGGGCATGTTAGGCTATATTTCCTTATATTTCCTTTTAATGTGGTAAGTACAACTAACTATTTAAGCTCTACACCTTTGATAACTGAATTGATGTGTGAATCGGGAAACACGGTGACAGGGGTTGCAATATCTCAATATCAATATAAGACGGAGAGAAGAAACACTTCAAAATTCTTCATGATTCTGTCATTTAATTCTCTTTTTTATTTTAATCTTTCTGTCTCTGATCATATTGAAATGGTTTCTTCTGCTGGGTCACAACCTATAGGAGATATGGAGTATGATAGGTTAGACCGATATTTGCTAACATTGTCCTTTTATTAAAAATGGGATCTGGTCCAGTCAGTGTTGTCCACCTCTGACATGATGGATAGAATGTAGTTTGATTGATTACATATTTATTGAAGAATTGATCAATACTACACCGGTTGTCTATGGGAAGAAGCCCTTAACCTGAATTGAATGAGATATTTTGATCAGAGTCACAAGTATACATTAATGTTTATTATGATTGGTCTAAATGCTGTTTCAGAGGCTTCCCCAAGACTTCATGCTTGGACTTTTATGCTATTACTCTAATTGAAAGATTTTGAGTATCAGCTATAGGCAGCTTCAAAGCTTTAAATCTATTAATAATTCAGGATATATTCTAGGTGAGGATAGCGGCCGCAGTGCAACAACAACCATGGAGGAAAGCAGCAAGAAAATAAAGAACAGTGAAGCTAAATGTTCAAAAACATTTTAGATTGGCTGCTTTCAAAGACTGTGTCTTCAACGCCTGTGGTGGCTTTACAGATGCCGGTTACCACAGCCTCAGGCTAGATGCCGTTTCAAGATGACTAACAATACACTTCCTGTATCAAAGAAAAAAGTCCCTACCTGGTGCAGCGTGTATGCAGTGAAGCCAGTCCTCTTGGTCAATAGAGATGCAGCTCTGCCTGTAGGAGCAGTCAACAGGATCTCGTTTTCACTACATATAGTTCTCCTCCCTTCCTCCTCCTCCTCTTCTTCTTCTAACTGAGTGAGGAGGCTGGGTGAGCCTGGCGGGTCCTCCCACCCCTGACTTCCTCCAGTGTCGTTCTCAAAGTCCATGCAGGCGTTCTTGATCTCCTGTTGGTCGGCATCCAACATGGCGGCTTTGAACAACAGGCTGACCACTGTGGTCTTCCCACAGCCACCTTTACCACTGATGACCGTCACTGGGTTGGCACAGATCATCTCTGCTGCCCGGACCTGGTCTGGATCCGGCTCTATAGGAGGAAGGACCTGCTCTGCTACTTCATGGCCCGGTCCATCCCGCTGCTCAGAGGACCCAGATGTTGGGCCTGGATGGGTGTTTGCTTCTGATTCTTCCCCATGAGCAAGTGAAATAGATGTATTTGTTGGGTCAGGGACTGCACGGTTGCTTTCGGCATTTTCATCAGGGTGAGTTGTAGCCTGCTCTGAGTCCATGCCCTGCATTTTCAACCTCTGTCTCTCCTTAGCGGCGGCATTCAGCACCTCTCTGGCATTTAGAGGAATTTTCCATGGCCCACCATTCACCAGGGAGCGCAGGCATTTGACGATACCTGTCTCATAGAAGTGAAAGTTCTGAAGCATCACCTTCTGTTTGTCACACACCACTACGCCCTGGTCTCTGAGGAACTGAATGGCATCCCAGGCCTGTTCATCAGACATCCTGGGTTCCCGGCTCAGGTCCTCGCAAAGAGCCTGCTGATCCCTGTAGGTGCTGCCTGTGCGGTGGCAATAGTTCTTCAACTGCTCGTACACCCACAGAGCATTGCGCTGCAGCAATGGGATTTTCTGGAGCAGATTGCAATCCATGAAAGCCCTGAGCTGAGCCTCGCATCGCACTAGATTCAACTCCTTGTGCACAAGCTTGAGAGAAGAAAAAAAAAAACAAAATTGACAATTAAACCTGGCATGAACAAACAAATATCTTCACTGAGGCTTGATACAAAATGTTCCACTTTAGTAGGCAGATGTTTGAAACTTAGTGGTCAGCAAAAACATTGGAAGCTTACATAGTTAAATCCCAGCTTCCACACATCAGTTGTTATAATGTCTTCAAGTTTGGCCAGCAAGCTCAGGTCCGCCCCCTCCTCTTCTCCATCCTCCTCATCCTCTTGCTGGTAGTTTGGTATAGCCTGTCTAGTTTGTGTGGCCTGAGTGGCTGGAAGAGTCTTTCTTCTCTTGCCTTTTCCAAGCAGCTCGGCAAAATGACCAGGCAACAGGATTGGAAGGTATTTCATCACACAAGGATACAGACAGGAGGCGTGCACTTGCAGCCATTCAACTGAGATAGAACAGACACAGTATTAAAGATTTACAACCCACATATGAACAGCTGAAATGGACTTCCGCCCCTTTTTTTTTTTTGGAACCGATTTAATCGATTTAAGAACCATCTTATTCACAACACCTTTCTTGCATGGCAAAGGAGATAAGCTACTTGTTAACAAACCTGAGTGTGAGAGACAGGCTGTGATGCACTGTGCTGCACCTACATTGCAATCTCCCTCTTCTGAAAATTCCCCAAGGACTTCCATAAGGTTGAGAATGGTTACATTTCTATTTTTTGGCAACCACTCAAGGAATTGGGCAATAAATGTTGGTTCTATGTTGCAGGCAGTTAGAAACAGGGAAATTATATCACGCCAGCCTTCTCTGTCAAGGTCAGTGCGCAGCTTGTAGGAAGGATACCCCTTCACAAGCAGCTTGGTCCGCTGGCGTCGGACAGAACAAGTCACCTCCCACCATGGACTCCTGAGGGCGAAGCGTCCCTCCACTTTGTAAGTTCCTCCAGATAAGGCCTGGAACTCAACTGTAAAGAAAATGAACATGATCAGACACCGAACACAGTGACTACACGTCTTCTACCAAGACATCCAGTCTTCAGTGACTCAATGCGAAATGGATCAGAAGCATATTTAAGAGGGACACAGTACTATTTGAAGTATCCAAAATTACAATCTACATTTCACCACTTCAATAGAAAACTGAAGTCCTTGAGCTGCTATATCGCCAAGTATATTGGGCGTATTTAACATAAGGTTATTGATCCCTGTGGGGAACTTAGATCGTAGCAGCAAAGCAAAAGTAATAGGATTCAGCAGGGGAAATTAAGTAGAATATAAATACACCTATAGAATATAAAATAAGCAATAAAAATAGTAGAAAAAATAAACAACTGCAGGGTGATACAAACAAACAGTTTCAACACATTAAGCAGACTGCAAAGTGGTTGCTAGGGTGTTGCTAGATGGTTGCTAGGGTGATACTACATGGTTGCTAGGTTGTACTACTACTATTACTACTACTACTACTACCAAAATCTACGAATACATAAGAACCAATCAGAGAGGTGATACATAGTAGCTTCAAGCTTGGGATGTAGCTTGAAAACTGTAGGAGTAACGACAAGTAAAAAAAAAACGGATATGAATTTGAAATCATCAACCGCCACTACAGCAGAGCACTGAACATTCTATGATGTGTGTGTACGGGGAGCATGATTTTCAAACAAACTTGAATATTTCAAAAATTTCCACCATTCATTTCTATGAAAAAAATACGAATAACATTTAAGTATTTCAAAGACGATGTAAAATAATATATGAATAACGTTACACCCCCAAATCTCCAAAACTACCTCAACATCTGAAGTTGGAATGAAGCTTCAAGCACAAGGTATCATGACGTAGTTACCACCACTACTTCGGTCTTAAACTTGGCTCTTCGGTCTCACGACGCAGGGTAGATCAACTTGGTAAGAGTCAGGGTATCTTTGCAATAGCTGGCTTCACAACACAACATTGATGATGACAACAAAAACGCCACCAGCACCAAACCAAGTGTGGAGATGGTATGGAACGGTATGGCCGAGCGAGACTACCACCACCACAACAATCGCCACAACCCTTAACTTTACCTTGGTTTCTCAGAGGTGCCGAGAACTGTAACATTTGTCCTCCGGCCGACACACTGGTCATTTCTCCCATATCCAGAAATTCAGGCTGCTTTTCTTCCTCTTTCTCCTCTTCAGAGTCTTCAGGGGCTTCAGCTTCATCTTCATCTTCGTTTCTGCACACTTTCTTTTCAGGTAAAATGTATCCTATCAGGATGTTTTTACCTGTCTTCACTCCGGACATGCTAACAGTCTACCAGCTAGTCTTCGCGCTTCGCTGCTCGTCCTTCTTCTTCTTCTTCTTTGGTGTTAATAGATAGTGGCATCCCTTAATGGTGCATTACCGCCATCTTCTGTTTTAAACCATATTGTAAACATTTATTTACAACCGCCTTCAATGTTAAATTCCTGTAGGCCAGCCAAATGTTCAGTTATTTGCACTCTCTCTCTTACAAGCTAGGTATCATCACAGCATGTTACTCTGACTCTTCTTAACAAAGCTTGCACAGACCTGTTCCTCTTCCCACAATATTTAACGTTTTATTTAACCGAGCGTGACCCATCCTTAACCTTGGAATAAAAACCTTTTCCTTACTATTTGTCCCCCTCCTTGTTCTTCCCTTGTTTTGTTTTTTAACATCAACCCCATCGTTCTTTCATGCCTTCTTAAGCAGGGCATCCTCCTTTTCATTTCCTTTAATTCCAAGTTGAGCAGGAATTCTCACGTAATGATTTATGTTAAATTTTTATTATTATTATTTTTTTTTTTGACTGAACTGTAGGCCTATATTTTATTTTGAAAAGGTCAAAACCAGGCCTTGTTTCTGGGCGACATTGCGTGGTTTGAGGAACAGCAGTTGAGACGTCAAAGACAAGCAGAAGAAGAAAAAGATGATAAAGAAAGAGACCTTTGCATGGATCTTATGAGTATTGTTCAACGTCAAAGTGCTACTGTGACCAGACTAATGCACAGGAGAATGAGACAGCTCGAAACTGCTTTTAATTGCCTTTTTCCCAATAACGTCGTAGTAGTATGGATCCTAATTCACTCCATACAATTTTTGATTCAAACAGTCCTCCGGCACACATTCTGAACAAAGTCATAGAAGAACCTGTAATAAACCATTGGGTAATAAACAGTTGTGGTCAAAAGTTTACACATTGACCCAGCAGATTTTGTCGTATTTCCAGAAGACCTATAATAAATTTATTAAAGAACCAAAATTCATGAATGTTTTTTGTGACAAAGAAGTATGTGCTCCAATTATTCCATCACAGAAAAATAAGAGTCGTAGAAATCATTGAAAACTCAAGACTGCCATGATATACATGTTCTTTACAAGTGTATGTAAACTTTTGACCACAACTGTACCTCCCGAAATAATAGCTGAAATTCGTAGGTTAAATGAAACAGATGTTATCCCCAAAGATTTATTACAAATAATTCACAGGTTGAATAGTCTCTGCAATGATGAAAGGGCTTCAGAAGAGTCACCCCTTAGGGGGATGGGTCTCCCGCCCCACCGCAGTCTCCCAGCTCACGCCGTTCTCCGATATGAGGTTGATGAAGAAATCACAGCATGATATAATAAACAATGTGCAAAAAAAATAAAATTTTTAATCCTTTTATCCAGAGTAATTTAGAGATCTTTCCTAGAGGTCTGGTTTTCCCCATGTTGCCTAATAGGGTTCTCGATGACATTGGTGGGGATGCCCTGGCTAAGAAGGCATGAAAGAAAGATGGGGTTGAAATCAACACTGTGGCACGAAGGAAACACGTTATAAATAAAACAGAAAACACTTAAATAATAGATACAGCTCATTTCAGAATTAGCAAATATACAGAGGATTCATGCCATATGCCTATCCATAGACCGTCATCTCAGCGTGTCTCGCACTTGACAGCCCCACAGTATTGTCTTAACAAGCTACGATGTCAGGATTGCATAACAGGAAGTCGGTTTTGCTGGTCCTTCCTCGCTGCTGCTATCCTGTCATAGAGAGGAGTTCCTCTGTCTTGATCAGGCCTCTGTTGTACATGCTGAGCTTGTTCCTCAGTCTCTCCTTTGCCGGGTTTTCCACCAGACTGATGTCAGCTGCTACACACAAAAGACAATAACTGATTATTTGAAACACACGTTATATGTAACATGCTCTCTGCCATTGAGGCTTGTGCTCGCTCCCCTTTTATGTCATTACGTCTTGTGGTTCCTCTTCATTCAGCAAAGTAAAACACTTAGAAATGTGGAAATGTGAAACATATTTGAACAAAACTCACTGCGAGGTGCGTCTGTGTGGTTGGGGGTGAAGCCGTTAGCCCTGCAGTCCTCGCAGGCCAGTCCATCTTCCTCGGCCGGGCAGCTGCACTGTACGGGCCAGCTACTGTACAGGTCTACCGCCTCCGCTTCACCGTGCGGATCCACGCTGTCACTCAGGAAGGTTACCTCCGACTGGCTGCATTCGCAGGGCCCTGCCTGGCCAGGAGGGGCCGGGGGGTTAGAGACAGGGGAGCTGTGCTGTTCATCGTCCTCTACAGGTACGGAGGGTATGGAGCTTGGACAGGCATGGGGCAGGGCTCCATCATCCAGGCTGTAGGGTTGGGCATTGGGCAGGGCTCTATCATCCAGACTGTAGGGTTGGTCACCAGGAGGGCAGCTGGGCAGAGGAAGCAGCTGACTTAATACCTGCAGTACCTGGAGACATTTACATTCATAGCATTTATCTCTTATCCAGAGTGACTTCCGATGAGTCCAACAGTAGAACAAGCTTCACTTCCTAGATCTCAAAAATTATCAACAAACATAACAAATTCAAGGTCTAGGCCTCAGTGCCCATATAATACTCCTGTGACCATACAACCATCATGTCAGAGTGAGTCGGAGTGTTTCCATGCCACAGTAACCTCACACCCACAACATGACATCACTGACAAAACTTGATAAAACTGGCAGGGGAATTACCAGATCATAAATGTGGGTATATGAGTTATAATGCCTCATCACTTTATATAGCCTGCCCTACTTGGCTATGAGCAAATTCACCTAGCTGGCAATACATGGCAATTGATAAGGGATGATATGTAGGATGGGCCAAAAGCAATGTTGCAGAGCCACAGTTGTTGGAATTTGAGCGCTGCAAAAAAATTCCTTCATCAATGTAAACTGAGGAAAAAGGTTAATCGATGAATGCATGTTAAGACGACACAGACCTACTGTACAGCCTATATTAATTATCAAATGAACATTGGCAGAATAATATGAATTTTGTGCTGAGTGTGCAGAACAACTTTGATTAGTTACTTCTGGCTACCATTGGCCACTTCATCGATAGCAGACTTTCCTATAAATTGTCCCAAATGGCCTCCACTTTCCCTCACTCCCTCCACTCCATTCCATTCCTTCCCTCGTCTCCTCCAAGTTACCTCCTGGTAGGAGAGGAGTGGCAGTGAGGGAGTCGAGGAAAGGAGGAGGAGTGAGAAAGCGTTGGGATCCAGCCTTAGTGTTTCTCAAAATTAAGACCACAGTAAGATCAGTGCCATAAAGCAATCCAGCAGATGCAGTGTAGAGGCCGGTATAGCCTGCCGGTCTTCTCAGTGATGGTCTTTAATATGAGAGTTAGCCAGGCACCTTAACCAGGTTTCTCATAATTGGATTATTCTAACCCAGTTGTGATGTTTAACCTGGTTAAGAAGGGACTTCTCCATGCATGTCAGTCATCATCAATGTATGCACCGATGTCCAGTGGTTGTATTTAGAGCAGTAAACAGAATGCAGCAGGGCTAGCACTGGACTACTCGTTTATTCCCAGGCTAACTCACGGTCTCCATGTTGGGTCTGGTGCGCTGGCGGCTTGCAGTACAGTCCATGGCCAGACCCAGCAGGCTCAGGGCCATGGCAGCTGGCCACCGACCAGCTGCCGCATCCACAAACTGCAGACAGGAATCCACACCGCCACTATCCTCCACCTCAGCAGCCAACACGTCCCTCTGAGAGAGAGAGAGAGAGAGGATGTGGTTGATAAGTGTACAACATGAGCTTATAGTTTCAATAACAGTATTATTATTATGTGTAGCAGTGATGACTTGTACTTTAGCTCACCAGCAATGTATATTTAGGCATCTCCTCTATAACTTTGCGTCCCGTTATTGTTTCCATTATAACCTGAGAACAAATAAAATTTGATGAAAGCGAAGGAAAAAAGTGTCAACAATTTTTCTCTCTTTGTTGTAGTCCTTATATGTATTTATGACCCATGAAGTTTCATCTAATCTTATTGCATTTCAGTCACCATTCCAAAGCTGTAAACGTCCAGGCTGAAGGACAGCTTGCTGTCTCGGATGTACTCCTCGGGCAGGTATCCTGGGTTGCTGTGGGAGCTCGTGTCCAGGGTGATGGTGCAGCTCTGATTGGAAGAACAAGGCCTGAGGCGGGCCAACCCAAAATCAGACAGCTTTGGCTGCAGGCCTTCATCCAGGAGTATGTTAGCACTGTGCAGAGAAGCAACATAGAAACTCATTTATGTTTTGGCATTTTTGCCATTTTTGCCAAAAATGGAGAGAGAGAGAGAGAGAGAGAGAGAGAGAGAGAGAGATGACATGCACCAAAGATCCCAGGACAAATTCAAACTCATGACGTCATTGGTACATTGTATGAACCAATGAAAAAGAACATTGCTGCCTGTTTGCCAGAGACCACCTGGCCAAACGTAAAAGCTTGACTGATATTCTAAACTGATATTCTTGTCAATAAAGTCATTGTTCACAACATGAAAGAGTAGCTTCACCTACAGCGCACAACGGGTGCACTGCACAGCACTCCTCCTCAGACAACGCAATCTAAGAGATCCACCTGCTGCATATGTGCTCCCAGTATCTCCTTCTGCATCTCACAATCACATGCTACATCTCCAATAGGTTGTGACCCAACAAAGAAGAAACCATTTCAATATGATCAGAGGCAGAA
>OOFE01009967.1:4937-15891 GCA_900323365.1 Monocentris japonica | reverse complement strand
GGTCAGAGGACAGTGCAGGCAGCAGCTACTGGACAGTGTGCCTGGAGCAGTTGGGAGTTAAGTGCCTTGCTCAAGGGCACTTCGGCAGTGGGTGGGCACTGTAGCTGTGGCACCAGTCATTTTTCAATCACCAGCCTGGTGGTGCCGGGGATCAAACCAGCGACCCTCTGGTGATGGGTAGGCCTCTCTAACTGCTAGGCCAACCTGCTGCCCGATCACTTTTACACCAAAAATTACAAGGATTCAATGTTTTGCCCAGAATTAGATTTTTGTCAGGCTGGAAAAGCATCTGAAACAGCATTTAGATCATTCTTTAAGGGAGGGTGAATCACATTGCTCGTCCTGTCAATCCTGCCCTGACAGCTCCTTGGCTCTGGATATAGAGTTTAGTTTGGTCAGACAGTCCCTTCCTGCCCCGATAAAGCCCAGCAAATCTATACATTAGCATGGCTAGGTGGCTCCCTGCAGATCAAAGCACCTGTAACAGGGACTTATTGGATTGGCTGGATTTGTAGAGGATCAGCAATTCCTGAGCGCCAAACAAAGAAACACAAGTATTGTAGTTGACTTGAATGAAGGATGGCCAAACCAAATTAGCCAGATGGCCAGTGTCTGGGTCAACCAACCACTTAGTGGGACCACAGTGATGGTCAAGAACCTCAGCAGATATCTTTTATGAACAGTTTAGATAAAATCTGAAAAAAAATTGAAAAACAAATCTATATCCAAGTTATCCAATGCTGGAAAGTGAGTTTTGAAAGCCAGAAATCTCTTCACCTGTGCAAGTAATAGTCATTGGTATTGATCAATAACCCTATCAACCCCTGGAAGTTATGCTGTGGTCACTTGGTGCTATGGGGCAGTCTTGCTTATTGCTTCTTTAACTAAAAAGATAAACTATCTTAATTTTTAAATATATTCTTGTTAGATGAAATGATGGGCAAATCAATTGAATAGTTTTGACAGTTTTGTGTTTTACTAGTGTTGTGCTCAAATGACCTCCCTTGGTGCAGGACAAACTACCTCCTGACCTCCTGTCTTCTGGGAGTCAGCAGATTCCCTCTCATCCCACTACACCCTATACACTTCTGCCATTGTTATGAGTTATTTTTTAGTTGTCAAATGATGTTCCTAACTATATGGTTGTCCAAGGAGGTGATACCAGAGAACAAATCACAATCTATTGCTAAGGGAAATGTGTGCCCCAAATAGCTCAAATTATTTTATTTTGTTGAAAAAATAAATAATGAATGATTCTTTACTCATCCAGCTCTTAGTCACCTTGAGGTGCTGTGCTGGTCCAAGGTAACGTAACGTAAATGTACAGTTACAAGAAAAAGTTTGTGAACCCTTTTGAATGACCTGCATTCCTGCATAAATGGCTCCAAATTATGGTCTGATTCATATAGGTCATAACAGTAGATAACTATAATGTGATTTAAAAAATAATACAAAAATGCATGTCTTTATTGTAATATATTGATCAAGCTGGAAAAAGTATTTGAACCTTTAGGATAATGACTTCGATGGAAGGGGGTAATTGAAGCCAGGAGATCCAATCAATGAGATGACATTGAGGTGTGGGTTAGAGGTATCCCGTCATATAAAACCCCCACAAAGTTTGGTTACCAACAGAGTCTGCTCCAAAAAATGTTTAAAAATTGTTGGAATGTGGAATATGGAATATGCCCCGGTCAAAAGAAGCTTCAGAGGACCTCCAGTGAACAGTTGTTGAGGCTCATGAGGCTGGGAAAGGCTACAAATGCATTTCCAAAGACTCCATCAGTCTACAGTCAGATAGATTGTATACAAATTCAGTGCCTTTGGTACGCAAGAGCACGCTGCATAATTGTCAAGGAGGTGACAAAGAACCCTAAGGTAACAGCTAAAGATCTGCAGGCATCTCTTGAACTTTCTAACATCTGTCAATGACTCCACAATGAGAAAAACACTAAACAAGAGTGGCGTTCATGGGAGGATACCGAGGAGAAAACCACTGCTCTCCACAGAAACATTCCTGCCCGTTTGCTAAAGACCACCTGGATGTTCCTCAAAGCTACTGGAACAATGTTCTGTGGATAGATGAGAAAATTGGCCTTTTGGCAAAAGGGCACAACGCTATGTTTGGTGGAGGAAAAAAAACAGTGCATACCAACAGCAAAACTTCATCCCAACCGTGCATTATGGTTTGGGGCTGCTTTGTTGCCACAGGGCCTGGACGGCTTGCAATCATTGAGGGAATAATGAATTCTAAAATGTATCAGGGTAATGGTCCGTGATCTGAAGCTTAACAGAGGTTGGGTCATGCAGCATGACAATGACCCCAAACACAAAAGCAAATCTACAACACAATAGCTTAAACAGAAGAAGATTTTGGAATGGCCAAGTCAGAGCCTGACCTTAACCCTATTGAAATGTGGCATGACCTGAAGCAAGCCATTCATGCAAGACATCCCAAAAATATCAATGAACTGAAACAGTTCTGTAAGGAGGAATGGTCCAAAATACCTCCTAACTTTTGTGCTGATCAGCAACTACAGGAAATGTTTGGTTGAGGTTATTGCTGCCAAAGGAAGTTCCACCAGTTACTAAATCTCATGGTTCACATACTTTTTCCAATCAAAGTTAACGTTTGAACAATATGTTCAATAAAGACATATAAAAGTACACATTTTTGTGTGTGTAATCACATTGCGATTATCTATTCTTATGACTTTTATGAAGAACAGACCATATTTTAGGGTCCATTTGTACAGGTCATTCAAAAGAGCTCACAAACTTTCTCTCAACTGTATACAATTTTCCACTGATGGAACAGCTGCTGTGTCCTTGAAATAGCTTGGCCATGTAATTCTAGATAAAAATGATGATGGATTTCGCTGTTAAAGTTACTTCATTTGGTGTAGATGAAGTGGAAGCCACAGCTTAACGAAGAATTTAAGCTTGAATACAGAATTGTGTATGTGTGCCATTTAGAAGGTTAATGTGTGTGTGGCAAGTGATTTAAAAGACAGACGTGCCTATGAATGTGAATAATAATAATAACATTTTAGTAGGTGTCAGTGCTGCTGGTGCAGAGTTGTCCTGAGTTGTAGTACTACTCTTGCTTACCGCACCAAATGCAATTTTTATGGTAATCATGGAAATCTGGCAAAATAACATCTATCCAGCTACCAGAAATGTGGGAGTTGTTTTGCTTCTGAATTATGAGAATTGAATCCAAAGAGTAGCTCCGTTTTGTTTCTGCCAGATGAGACATCTCTAAAATTAGTTCAATTCTATTCCTTGTGACTTGGAGGAAGTTATTCATGCCTTTATCGAATCTCCTATTGATAATTTACTGTAACGCCTGTAATATTCTTGCCGCCAACTGTTATAGCTCCTTCTCATCTGCAACTACTTCAGAATGCAGCAGCTAGACTTTTAGCGAGATCAACTAACTAACTTACATTGGAATTTTGAATTGATTTAAAGATGTTATGGATTACTACAATATATGGCTTGACCCTAGATTATTATGCTGAGCTCTTAACATCCAAGTTACAGAAGTGTAGTCTTAGCTCTACATATGAAACTCCTTCAATTGTTCAATGTCTAGATTAAACACACACAGAGTATCCCAGTGGGAAAATCTGGGATACATAATTGAGCAATTAAATTAATAAATAAAAAATAATGTCATTGCAGGTTTTTCTGTTGTTTTCTGTCTGACTGTTTTCAAGCAGCTGTGGTCAGGGAGGAAGCTCCTTCATATCAGAGGTGGAAGACATGACTAAAGGGTGAGTGTGATTGGATGACTGTTGAATTTGATAAGTATAAATTTCCCCCAATTTGTCAATTTTTTGTTTGTTGTTTGTTTTACAAAATCACCCCATTGTCGACTGGACAGTTGGCATGTGATCCACTAGTAGCATCGCAACGTGGGGTGTAAGATGTGGAGAAAAAGAGTAGATAGATACTTAATTGATCCCCAGGGGGGAAATTCTGGAATGTGGGATGATGTGTGATGTTCACAGCAATAGGCCTAATTTGTCTTGACAGTATCTTCATTGTCTCCTAAGAGGCAGCACTAGCTTCCTCAAACCTCAAGTCAAAGTTTAGTGGGGGAGAGGGGATTGCAGCTGATCATGGTCCATGTGAAAACACCACAGCAGGACTTCAAAATCTTAAAGGTCAAATAAATAAAAAATGTCAGGATCTGAAGGACGTTGCAACGGTTTAACACTTTCAAATGAAAGTAATTTTGGTGACACAAGCCTTGAATCATCAGGCTTTTTTTTCACCTAATGGTGGTCTATTGTGTTTTTATTATACAAGACATACTAACAGTTGCCACAGTTAATCATAATAATCTCCAGATAATTTCAAAGGAAATTTATTTTCGTTACAAAACCAACAACGAAAATCATAAATCGCCAGAGACATGCTTAACAGCTCAACCAGTTTTTTTTAATAATACAGAAAAACTGGAAACCGCACCACCCAACTTGCCTCCATGAAATTTTCTTTGGCACCCTTCAAACCTCTTTGATATTCAACTGCAGGATGCTTTTAGATTTTTTTTTTTTTTTTACCTTTAACATTTAATGTTCTTCTTAAGGGTTAAAACAAAACAAGTTTTGGATCCATAGGCCCTGCCTCATTTCAAACATAGCTTGAGGTTCTTTCAAAGATATACATAGCTGCTGTGTTGTCTTGTATTTGAGAGAAATATTCTCTCAAATTCCCATTATTGTGTGTTTGCCATGTAATAGAAACACAGCAGAACTACCAAAGAGTCATTTAAACATTCAGTTGTCAAATTGGTATTTGGCCTGGTTTGTGATCCTTGGAATTTCAATTCTTCAGTGACACATTCAGAAAGAAACCAGCGTATGTAATGCCTCCAGATCCTTCGTCTCAAAATACCTTTTACCTTCATTATTATATGTAAGATATAACATATAATATATAAGAAGAAAATCCAGTCCAATTTATAACCTAGGAAATAGATTTTGAGTAAACATCATTGGTTTTAAACACATTCAAATCTCAAATGTCAGGAACAAAGTTAGGATGAGAAATACCGAGGAAGCATTTTTGGAGTGATATTTTCAAAATGCAATGTGTATCTGGTCAGTGTTTCACCTTTCATTTTCCTGTTTCATCCCTCTAGCCATCATCTACACATACACACATTCATACCTACATATAGAAACACACACACACAGTAAAAATACAATGATCAGGAACCCCTCCATCCAACTGCATTTCAAACATAGTTTGCTGTCAATATAATACACACTAAATAGTACAGAGGTCACAGTAAATTTACAAAAGATAATCCACCTGAAGCAACTAAAAAAGCTCCCTCAGGCTTCTTTTCCAACACTAACTGCAAATCCACATTTTCTTCAGGCTTTGTTCTAATAAATCAAAATGGAAAGACCAGTCTTTTCCCCTTTCCCTCCCCAAGTTGATATGAGAGAGTAAAGAAACTGTGAAAAATAATTCCACAATAATCCAGGAAAGGCTTTTGTCAAATCCCTTAGATGTCCCTTTTTTTAATTTAAAGTTCTCTCAGTCCTCCATAGCAAAGTGGACAATTTTGAGCATTCTCCTTTTTCCTCATTTACCATCATCATTCCAGTCTGTGATCTGAGTTCTTCGAGGTTATGAAGGGGAGGGTAATGTGTCTTCCGAATGTCACAAATGTACACAGTGTTGTGTTTTTCCCCGTTTAATGGCTTCAGCGCATACAGAAGAGACACATCTTGTAGCTCTTTCTTGCATTGGTTTTTCACGGAGTAAGGCCATAACACTGAAAAATAAAGATTAGCAATTCTCTGTGGCATGCAATTGTTGGATGTTGTCATATATGCCACGGCAGAAAAGAAAGTGCGCCTAAAAACCCCCAAAACACGCAGTTCACCCACAATGTTAAGGGCCATGTCACGTTTTCAGACGTTCACTTACATATTACAATCTCTGTGTCCCGCCCTACATGCTTACCTGAATTCCACTTCAAGTCAAAGCTCATTTTCAGAGACAAATAAGCACAAAAAATAGGCACAGTTCATAATTTTATCTAGATTTGTGCATAAATAGTAAGAGGCAGATTTTCCTGTGAAGTGATAAGGATTTCACTCTTATTTAGAAATAACCATTGTTCTACCAGAAGACCGAAACATCCGCATAAACGTGATATGGACTTAACTTAATTCACTTTATTTTGGAATCTCACTAATTGGTTTTAAAGGTACCTTAGGTAAGAAGGTGTAGTCAAACTGTAGATAAACAACGTGGCCATTCTAGGTTTCTGCCATTTTAGCTCCATGTTCACATCCAACTACCAGGTGATTCTATGTCAGTTGATATTTAGAATGCTAGGCCACCATGGGGACGTTGTGGAGAGTATTACATATTGGCAGCACTCGGTACCCATGGTATAACCTGGCCATTCTGTCAATTTTTTTTAAATTCAGCACAATTTTTCCTTATCAAAGGTGGCTAATACTCCAGTAGATAACAGTTTCTGTAATTGGTTGCAACATGATTCCCAACACTCGGAAAGTGGCAAAAAAAATTATACTCAGATCATCCTTGCAACCAGGGAAGGGATGACCCACCTCTTGTCATTCATCAATCCATTTACACCACCTCCCACCGCAACTGTAATTGTTTTGTGTATGTATGTACGTGTGTGTCTGTTTTTAATGAGCTGACTGATACAGCAGCGGTGTGTTGGTTCACATATGTTTTGTTAATAATGTAATATAATAGAATTGATTTGGGATTACAAAATTTTAGCAATATACATTCTAATGACACCAGATTTGCTGCACTTAAGGGGAAAAATACTGCAGGCTAGTACTCACAATGTTGTTGCCTTTCCTTTTAAAATGCCACATGGTTGCTGTAGATTGTTCTGCACCAACAGTGGCAAATTCTAAAAAAGTTAATGAAAAATCCCCCCTCGGTTACTCTTACACTAGATCATCAATTTGTGATGTTCACCACATTCCAGGACTCATTTTGTGATGAAGTGTTGGCATTTACTTTTCTGTTGTACCCACTTTCCCTCAACCTGCTACTTCTTCTAACCTTCTACTTCAGTTAGTGATTTCCTATATTTCCCAGAATGTCTTTCAACAATACAGAAAGAAGGGGCCTCAATGTGTTGTCTTCAATCAAAGGTGGCTGTATGGACATGCTATGGACAGGTCATGCCCCTTACTTAAAAGATAACATGTCTTGTGGCTGCATTGCGTTATGATCTAACTTTGCTGTTGTAGGTGGAGAAATTGGTGTATCTGCCTCTTCAACGATGAATTTCTCCCTGTATGATTGTTGAACGTTCGTCTAGTAAGAAGCCGTTGCTCTTTGATTCTGAGGGGCTGACAGCAAAACCTGACGTTTCCCGTTGATGTTTTAGATTGCTGAAAAAAATTCTGCTATCAAACTCCATTGTAGCTGCGCTGAAAATATCTGTGTGACATCACATTGTCTATGTTTAGCCAGTTAACAGTAATAATAATAAAATATACCACCAAACAAAATGGATCCAGAAATACAAGGTACATTGCCAGTAGCTGTTTTCTTTTAACATTGGCCATGTTTACATTCAAATCAAAAATGTGATTATAATGCAATAATGCGAGTAAGGCAGAGCCCATGTAAACACGATATTAACACGATTATGCTCTTAATCAAAGTAAGCATAATCACAGTAACATATGTGGAGTACTCTGATGTTAATCGAATAGACACTAGTCAGGACATGTATACACCTTAAGCCCCATTTGGAGAGGATTAGTTTTAAGGGAGGAGCTGGGGAAATGTAATCATTACTGGAGTAGGTCTATAATTTTAGTCCTATCCGAATCTGCCATGTCAGCATTTTGTTTTTACAAACTGCACACCCGCCCCAGTGAAAATTCCAGCCTCTGATACCTCCTGTAAAATGCCCGGTGAAAATAGCCTCAAGTAAAACTTCCCATCCAATTGACATCCCGTCTGAATAGGGTGTTAGTTACATTTCTTGAACTGTGGTAAGGTTGAGCATGAGCCCAGCTCTTCATGTTATGTGCCTCCACAAAGAGAGGTGTAGTCTGTATTTGGCTGGACCAAGATGGCTTGAGTTTGGAAGGGATGGAGTTTATGTGTGTTGAAAAACCTAAGTGAACAAGTGTGTGTGTCTGTTGGAAACTATTGCTTTACTCACAGTATTGGCATTAATTGCATTATTGTGTGCATGTAAACATAGCCAGTGTTTTAGGTGAATTTTTCCTTTAAGCCTCTTCTTTTGACAAAGTCTGGTGTTGTCACACTGCACCACTGCAGTCCTCGTGAGCTAGCAAGCATTGAGGTGGTTAAAGACATGTTGCTTTTATTGGGCATGCTTTTGTTTCCCAGCAGCTACAGCAAAGTATGAAATAAAACACATGGCAGGTATGTTATCTCTGTCATAATGCAGACATACATATTAAATCAACGCTGACAGGAAATGGGAATCTCAGCATCAGTGTGAGTGAGGAGTCTATATCTATGGTGTCAAACCATGTGCCATGGAGGGCCAAGAGTCTGCAGTTTTTCATTCCAACCAAAGACTACTTCAGTGATTAGTCTTCCACCTATGGTAAGTATTTTACAAAAAAAAAAATCACTTCTCTTAATGCTTATTGTCACAGATGCCTTTGATTCAAGCAGATAGAGGATGCAGTAATGACATTTTCCTCTTTCAGTGGAGTGCCTTCATAGACTATAGTCTTCAAAGACACTAATTTATATTTTGAAAAGCAGGATGATCAATACAGTTTAGTCTCAACCAACTATTTTCCAAATAGTGGCCCAGATGATTCACCTGATTTTATTTACTTATTTCTGTTATACATTCTAAAATATTCTAGATGGACTTTATTCATTTGAGATAAGTGACCAAACAGACTATACTTTTTCAAATGATTTCTACTTTAAATGGCTGAAAAAAAGAGGAAAATGTCTACAGCTAAAATTGCTAAAAAATTGAATATGTCAGAATCTGAAAAGAGAAGCTAATGCTCAATTAAAATTACTTTTTTGAATGCTAATGCACATCCTTGTCAGGAATTTATCAATGATACTAAAAAGGGGGATGTGCAAAACTCTACTTTTTGAAAATCAATTATTCTTTATCTGCTCTGAATTTCTATTTGAATATTCAGTGTGCTACAAAAAAACAATTAATAATTGCATCATTGGGTACTGGGTGCAATGTGGTTATGCAATGGCTCTATGAAATCATGCAACTAGCACTTAACCTCATTTGGCACAAATCATTTTAAAGCATTCATGTTGTTAATCCAACTACAATTATTTGCCTGTGCAAATTAATCCAGCATGTCAAAAAGATAATAGTTAGCACAGCCACTAATGAGACCTAGGGACTGGAAAAGTTGCAGAGCTGAATTTACAGTGAAGTTCTACTTTTTGGTTCTGCTTGTGTTTTTAGCCATGGGACTCAATCATTCCAGCTCCTCGTTAAGCTCGCACAATTTGTTGGTGGCTGTTTCTCCAACCAACTGAGAGTTTTCATAATTGCACCATTAATTGCATGTCTTTGCTATCAAAGTATTTTTCTGTGTTGTCAAAAGTAATAGTAAAAGTTCTAATTTCTTGTATGCTGTTGTCTTAAGCAAAAAAGGGTAGTAAAATGGAGAAACATGCTTACCATTAGTGTTATTACCATCACAGTCAATAGTTTATACCCACTCTGAATCTTGCATTGAATCAAAGGCCACAATAACTCAAATAATCCCTCCAGCAACAATCCCTCTGCCACCCACTTATTTTTCTCAATCCCTTCTTCATGTACAGATGAGTATCTCTGCTCACATGACACAATAAGGCTCTCGTGGCAGATGAGGTTTAGTCCTGCAGCAGGCTGGTAGGTGGGACAGGAGCCCTTTCTTCAGGTCTTTGTTGAGGAAGAAGCAAACGATAGGGTTGACACCGGCTTGGGCAAAGCTCATCCACACAGTGGTGGAAAGGTACCGGTGTGGTATTGTGCAGGCCTTGACAAACACCCGCCAATAGCAAGCCACTATGTAGGGCGACCAGAGCACCAGGAAAAGCAGGGTGATCACATAGAACATCCTGCCAAGCTGCTTCTCTGCTTTGAACTCCTCCATGCCCAGAAGGCGCCGATTCTGGTTGTGCAAGTTCTGCCGAATTCCCAGCAGAGTGGGTGGCATTGGGCCCCGGCCAAAGCCTGCAATCCAGTTGGCTGCTGCTTGGCCTGTGGCCCCCGGCCCATGGAAAGTCCAGTTCTGACTGATGGCTGGTACCATCTGGACTGGCTTCATCTTGCGGTGCTTGTACTCAAAGAGAAGTAGCTTCATGTAGACTACATGTGTGGCCAGAATGAGCACAGCCAACATTAGCATGAAACCTAGTGTATCATTAGCCTTGAAGTAGCGATGCTCGAAGATGCACTGGTCCTCCTCACGAATGAATTTGTAGGTACCCACATCAAAAACAGGTGGGAAAGCCATCGCCACTGACAGTGTCCACACCATGCACACCACAGCCACACATGTCCAGAATGTCATGCGTTTTGAGTAAAAGCGGTGGTGGGCAATGGCCATGTATCGTGTCACACTGATGCAAAAAAGCATGAAGGCGGCATGAAAGCAGAAGAGCACTGCCATGAAAGCCACCACCTTGCAGCTCAGTACACTGTAGGTCCAGGCAGAGCCGTTCTTGATAGACACCAGCACGAAGGGGAAGCAGACAGCTGAGCGAATTGTGTCAGCCAGGCACAGGTCCAACAGAAAGTAATAAGGTGCCTTGTGCAGGGCCCGGTCCCTTAGCACTAGTAGAGATACCACCAAGTTACCCACCAGGCTAATGCAGATGATCAACCCCAGTAGCACCAGTTTGAGATAGGTAGAGACAGCTGAGGAAGGACCCCCAGCTACCATACCGCCTGTGGTGG